>JAOBAY020077974.1:0-11102 GCA_025331085.2 Zoanthus sociatus
GGGGTAAAATTTTATATTTCTGCTGGATTCAAGTTATTCACCGGCCCCCTCTTTGCTGTAAATAACGAACAGTCCCTTAGGAGCGCATTACTTCCTCACCAAAGTCAAAATAGACTTACTGATGTTCATGCTGCTTTGGTTTCAATTCGGAAAATTACCGCGAGCTCGTTAAAATCGTCCATGAAAAAAGCAACTCTAAACAAAGGCAAAGGAGATAAAGTTTAAAATAAATACTATTAAGTCTGACACAAATGATAATCTTAGGAAAACCGTCCACATGAACAGGCAATTTTTAAACAATCTGTATCGGTTCTAGGATTGTAAAGAAAGCAAGAATAGTCTTAGTTTTGTAAAATTTAGTTGTTGCGTGATTTAGGAGATATTTGACACTTGAAGACCTTTGATAGAAACAACGAAAGAAGAAAACGGCAAATGTGAAAAGAAAAATTTAACGTTACGAGACGAATCGACCGCCTTGTGCATTGAGGTAGTAACATTGAAAGCTTTGTTAGGAATAATGAGATCTGAAAATACAAAAACACAGAGAAGGGAGCTCTCTCCGAATCATAATTTAACCTCGGGAGACAGAAGTTTAGAGAGTGGAGTTAATGACGAACTTGTTATCAAGGACAGTAAAACTACAGACATTGTGAGAGACACGTTTATCGTATATGTATTGTAGTGCTGGTGGCGATGATTTTTTCAATGGTGATTAAGTTAAAAGCAGGGAAATGATTTTTTATTTTACTTTTTAAAAAAGGAGTGTTAGTTGTTTATCTTTGCTCATATAGCCACTTCGTTAATACTAACGGGAATTTTAGCAAAAGTATTTTAAGATAGATTTTGTTAATCTAAAATTTAGGCTTGCAGACAAAAAGCAAAACATTGCTAATCCGCAGTGCAGTAGCAGTTCAGATTTCAGTTCAAGAACTTCAATTGACTGGCAAATTACATCAGCAATAGCTAACGTGTTTGATAAATTTTGTTATTTATAATAATTTGTAAACATTTCATGATTCATATCGTAAGTATTGTTAGTTTAATCTGGAATTAAAAAATCATAAGAATGTATCCCGCCATTTCTGTTTGTCCTTCGTACAAGACAAGAAAATGTACACCAGAAGATAGAGTAGCTGCAGTAGCTGGATAGTTGAAGGTACAAAACGTGAACTATTCATTTGTGTTTCCCTCTACATGCATCTTAAATAAAGGTAATAATTTTGATTTCCTTTCCATTTATTTCCTGATCGACCAACTATAAAGGGTAATGGCAGAGACAAATTACTAAAAATGCATTTAGAAACAGATAACAAAATTTCCCGCCAAAATGGTAGTTAATGTTGGCAAAGTGCCTATTCCTGAACCACATGGTTTAGGAATTAAAAATTCATTTATTTTTTGGCTGTCTTCTTTTTAACCAATCAAATATGATTCGCGTAAAAATGGGCCAATTAGGTATATCGACGTCACTTCCATTTTTTGTAACGTCATTTTTGTGAGTATAAAATGCGGATCAGCCTCGGTATCAGACAGTTATAGGAAGACTTCATACAGGTAAGGTCAAAATAGATAAGTGCATAGCATAAAGATAGCAAACATTTCCGCCAAATTTATAAATTGCTTATTGATTTGGGTAAAGTGTTTCCCGCCATTTCTGAACCACATAATTTAGGAATCAAATATTTCTATTTATATGAGCCCTTGTTTGAACCAATCAAATAAGATTGGCTCAGAAATGGGCCAACTTCTACGTCATTCCATTATCATGACAGCCTTCTCGAGTATATATAAAGCAGTTTACACTCAGCGGTAGCCAGTTTAGAGAAGACACGAAGCAGGTAAGAGTTAACTAGATAATTTCGTCAAATAACTCTTTTTCTCGAGTTTACTAGCTTATCGTGTTGAGTGTTTGATTCGCCCTGTAATAGACGCTGATATTTCGCAACTTTACGGAGAAAGGCAACACGGACATTACAATTTTTTTTACGCTTGAAGCTACCTGTACCACTTTGTTGCAGGATAAGCAAGGGACCATTCACTTACTACAATATGCTATGTCAACAAAAAACACATACCTCGGACTTTCGAACGCTGTGAGGAAATTTAGTAGTCTGAGTTAGGTTTTAGGCTTGGATGTAATGACCTTGTATACTGTAGTCGAGTTCTGCATTCTGCATACTACAGTCGCTGTGTGTATTAAGTGGTATATAGGAGCTTTTATAATAGTGTGCTACAGTGGAAGCTGCATCATGATTCATGGAAACTAGAATAAGGGAACTAGTCCGCAATAATAGTTGTAAAAAAGATAGTTTTGTTTAGTTTGTTGGCTATGACGTTCACGTTGGTATGCTGTTGATATGCTCGATATGTGCTAAGGAACAACTTTGAGTTGCTGGACTCTAAAAGATGGTGTTTGTCATATTAGTAGCAACGTAATCTGTGTTCCGTTATTCATTCACTGCTCCGTCACAGAATCCGAGTTCCCCTAAAACCTGAGCGCAAGGATCTGTGATAGTGAACTGTTAAAGGGCTCTGCAGTTCTAAGGGTTGAATAGAATAGCGGTGGACACAGAGTATTGCATGGGTTCACACAGTAATTACCATTTATTTGAGCTTTCACACATTACTACTGCTGTGACGTTATAGCAATAATAAAGCTGGTAACAACGTTTAAAAGATACTATATAGAGTTTATAGACAACTTTCTATATGCTAAAATGCAGCTCTGTGTTTAGGATGCAGTAGTACTTTAGGAAGGAACGGAGAGAGAGTAGTAGTAGTTACTCGTAACCTAAGTCGATTACTGCCATTTGCGAAGTTTTTCGTTAGGTATATTTTCTGTATTTTCATTAGCCCATGCAGGGCATAATATTTCCTTCAATTTTCATGGTTTCTTTTTATATCTGAGGGGGTGGCAGGGTGCATTTGTGTGAACTCGTCACTGGTGGTGATCCTGTGTGCCTAGTCTCGACATCTTGAATAAGAAGGTTGCTGGACTCTCAAGATGATGTTTGCCATTTCAGTTGCAACTTAATCTGTGTTCCGTTATTCATTCACTGCTCCGTCACAGAATCCGAGTTCCCCTAAAACCTGAACGCAAGGATCTGTGATAGTGAACTGTGAAAGGGCTCTGCAGTTCAAAGGGTTGAATAGAATAGCCATGGACATGGAGCAACGGGTTCACACATGATTCCATTTATTGAAATCATTAGGCTTGGTGCAATGTTTGAATGGCGTAAAAAAGGTGATGGGCGTACGTAACTTTTGCTCATAAATTTTTAACCTGCAGTGACGTCATAACATTGAGAAAAACAGCAACCACATGCCCAAGACATAATATTAATAATAACGAGAACCTTTTTTCACAAAGTTTTTGGGAGACAATAGCTTCTTGCTCTTGAGGCTCCAAGTGACCTCGAACCACCCATCATGGGGTGACAGGGATGGAAAACCAACTGCTTCCTTGCTTTTTTCTAGTCTCGGTCTTTGCCAAATTCACATATAGATCCGTCGAGGCCAGGGTGGGCTAGTAGCTTTTGGGCTCCAAGTGACCTCGAACCACCCATCAGGGGGTGACAGGGATGGACAACCTATTGCTTACCAGCCTACCCTGGGGAAGTTAATAGCCTTGGGCTCCAAGTGAACTCGATTCCCTCAACAGGGGATGAAAGGGATGGACATCCCACTGCTTCCTTGCTTCCTTCTAGTCTCGTTTTTTGCTAAAATCACATGTAGAATCGTCGATGCCAGGGTGGGCTAGTAGCGTTTGGGCTCCAAGTGACCTCGAACCACCCATCAGGGGGTGACAGGGATGGACAACGTACTCCTTACCAGTCTGCCCAGGGGAAGTTAATAGCCTTGGGCTCAAAGTGAACTCGATTTTCTCAACAAGGGATGGCAGGGATGGACAACCCCTTGCTTCGTTGTTCCAACCAATCTCGGCCTTTGCTACCACCCTACCAGTACTGCTTAACAGCTTTCCCAGAAGAACTGAAGTTGATAGCCTTGAGCTCCAAGTGCACTAGAAATCTTCAACACGGGATGACATGGATGGAAAGCCCACTGCTTCAAGTTAGTAGTTTATTAAAAAAAAAACAGAAAAAATTGGGTTTCATTTGAGAATTTAACAAATCGTACAAGATATCTTAAAAAGATTATCATACCCATAGAAGCCTTTTTAATAGAGAAAAACGATTTGTGTGAACTTGTCACTGATGGTTATCCTTGTGTGTCTTGTCTCGACATCTTGATCAGAACGTTTCTCAACTATCAAGATGATATTTCCCATTTGAGTAGCACTAATCTGTGTTCCGTTATTCATTCTTTGCTCCGTCACAGAATCCGAGTTCCCCTAAAACTTGAACGCAAGGATCTGTGACAGTGAACTGTCAAAGGGCTCTGCAGTTCTAAGGGTTGAATAGAATAGCCATGAACACGGAGCATCGGGTTCACACATAAGTTCGATGTATTGAAATCATTAACCTAGGCGCATAGGTCTAAATGGAGAAAAAAAAAATGATTACCGTACGTGAGTTTGCTCATGAGTTTGGACATACGTGACTTTGCTCATAATTAAACTCACATTTAGGTCCGTCGTGTTAGTAGTTTATTAAAAAAACAGAAAAATTTGAGTTTCAGTTAAGAATTTAACAAATCGTACAAGATATCGTAAAAAGGTTATCCTACCTATGGCAGCCTTTTTAATTGAAAAAAAAACGATTTGTGTGAACTTGTCACTGATCGTTATCCTGTGTGTCTTGTCTCGACATCTTGATCAGAAGGTTTCTGAACTTTTAAGATGATGTTTCCCATTTGAGTTGCACCTTAATCTGTGTCCCGTTATTCATTCTTTACCCCGTCACAGAATCCGAGTTCCCCTAAAACTTGAACGCAAGGATCTGTGATAGTGAACCGTCATAGGGCTCTGCAGTTCTAAGGGTTGAATAGAATAGCCATGGACAGGAAGCATCGGGCTGCTACATAAATTCGATTTACTGAAATTATTAATTCTAAAGCTCGCTCAATGGAAATTAAATGTTAAAGGCCGTCGATGACAAATAGTAGTATAGGATCATACAGCGGGGAAAACCACGTTTTCATGTCCCCAAGAACAAAAGGTTATAGAAATGAGCTCCGGTGTCAAAAGAAATGGGAGGTAGTGGTGAGGTAAGAAATGAAGTGAAGGGGTATTATGGTGAGTGAAAAAACAAGGGAGGAGTGGGTGGATTAAAGAATGTCCAGATATGGGCATGGGCTCCAAATAAGGGAGAAGACGTAAAAACCTCGTTTGGAGGTGAAAGCGAGATATATACGTCGGAAAAAGCAAGGATTAATTCATAATGTAAAGGAAACATGGCCGGTATGAAGCAGAACGCTGTGTCTTTGGAGAATGCAGTGTTACGAGAGGTGGCCCGCCAAAAACGTGAGAGGAGAGGAGGGAAACATAAAATGTTGTCAGACCGTTTGCAATGGCACGACCAACCGTATAATGGTATCACTTCCAAATATATAGAGGAAGTGCCGGCAAAGCGACCACGTAACGAATCGGCAGAACGTGCCCACACCGTGGGAGACCTGTTGGCCTGGGAAGCCCGTGGTTCGGTGCCTGAAGTGAAAAAGATCGAACGAGGTGGTACTTTCCACAAAGTATTGTTGGAGGAGAAAGTGTTGGAGCGGGGATTTGAATACGTGAAGTGTCCCGTCAAACCGTGCCCAACCTTTTGTAGCCAAAAGGAAGCCGACGATAGGGTGCAAGACGTAGGACGTCAAACGTTAGTTCGTGGCTTACAAGGGCGGTGCAGTGGAGAAGAACTTGTTTAAAAAAGTGAACATTCCTAGTTTTGATCAAGAACTCTTAGGCTGTCCTAACTTTGATGACATGACACGATTGACCACGGTGGCGTCTTGCGGTCAGCACGCGCTACCGCTGGTGCACCACTGCCCTGAAGTAGAATGTTATGATTTTGTACACTGGTGGAGAGGGTACGAGAGATTAGCCCGAGATACCCACTATGTAAATTATAAACGTGCAACCAGATTGATGTAAAAAGATTTTTATTAAAATGATTAAGAAACGTTTACATTTTTTGCATTGTTTTTGTCTCTTTTAAGCTAGGCGCAAAAATCTAAATGGCGAAAGAAAGGTGATGAGCGTACGTGATTTTGATGATGATTTTAGGCATAAGTGACATTGCCCATGATTTTGGGCATACCTGACTTTGCTCATAATTAAAATCACATATAGATCCGTCGTGTTAGTAGTTTATTAAAAAAAAACAGAAAAATTTGGGTTTCAGTTGAGAATTTAACAAATCGTACAAGTTATCGTAAAAAGGTTATCATACCTATGGCAGCTTTGTTAAAGAAAAAAAACGATTTGTGTGAGCTCGTCACTGGTGATTATCCTGTGCGTCTTGTCTCGACATCTTGATCAGAGGGTTGCTGGACTATCAAGATGATGTTTCCCATTTTACTAGCAACTTAATCTGTGTTTCGTTAGTCATTCTTTGCTCCGTCATAGAATCCGAGTTCCCCTACAGTCTGAACGCAAGGATCTGTGAAAGTGAACTGTCAAAGGGTTTTGCAGTTCTAAGGGTTGGGTAGAATAGCCATGGACACTGAGTATCGGGTTCACTACTCTCCAGGAACCGGGATTGAACAGAATTTGGGCAAGGGAAGCGGGAATTTTGTGCCTGATTGTCGGGAATTCGGGAAATTACAACCCAGTTGGAGAGAGCATTCTAGCTGCGGAATAAACCAAGCGAGTGCTATAATTGTTACAGATTTGTTCAGTGTTTCCTGTACTAATAAAAATGTCAAGTGTACCTGCTGTGCGCGGTTAATAAATTGAAAATTGAAACTCTCAAGTAAATGAAAGACAATCAGAACACAAAGAGGTTTTTTGTTTCGATTAATACGTACCATTAGCACGTTAGTTTTCAATAAATACACAGACAATCGTCAATAACTCTCAAGCTTTTCACCAGTTTCAACTTTCTCTTCAAGAGTATAATTCAACCTCTCGCTGCTCTAGATATGGCAAGTAATAATGCCAGTATCTGCTTCCGTGAGTAGCACTGTTAGCACAGTCAGAGTTTTGGTTTTGTTCGCCCTTGCCAGTAATACAGGAAATACATCACCGATACATAAAGAAAAATTTAATGTTCCGCTCAGCAAGGACCATAAAGATCTTTTGAAATTCATAAAACATTGAACAACTTTACTGGACTAGAGGACATTGCTAGAAGCAAAGGACTCGGCCATAACCCCGAGGTAACAATTGCTAGGGTGCAAAAGGCAGGAAGTGGCGTGGAGACCTTCTCTTTGAGAACTCAAGATGCCTGGCAAAATGACTTCAATACTCTTATTCAGGTATAATTTTGTAAAGTATGTTTTTGTATAACAGTGTCAACGATGACGAATTCATGATGCTGAACACAGAAGGGAATGATTGGAACCCAAAAAGTGATACCAAAGATGCGTTTGCGTACACATATGAAGAAGAGCGTTCATTCGATTTGATAACAAACAATGAGCAAGATTATGATCATGAAATAGAATCAATGACCCAAGAAAGTACGGATGATGAAGTAAGTGAACCTGAAGACGGTGACTGGAAGATTTTCCCTCTCTCATTAGCAACAGCCGATGATGTGTGTATTAAACTTGATAAACTTATTCAAACAGGAGTAATTCCTAGAGACAAAATTATGTACAAATACCTCAAGGACACGGTTGAAGTTCTAATTAAGTACGATCATGAGTATGGTCAAGAAGTAATCGAGTTTTTCAACACAATCGAATATTTAGGAGGGAGCACGGTGAACTTCCTACGAGGCCCCATGTATCATGGGCAAGGTAAAGGAGGAGAAAAGGAAGCGCACAATGCAGCATTTAATCTAGCGGGTCCTTCAAAACGAACACGCGATAAACTGAGAGGTGGATACACAACCAAAAGTGGTGTGCTTAAAGACTTACAACTTGCTTTTATGACACTTGCGACAGACGAAACGTCAAATGTTCAGCCTTTTCTTGAAACTGATACTGTAAATGTAATAGGTGTAGCCCTGGAAAATGATGGCACAGCACTTAGGAATTCAGTTTGACGATAGAGTCAAAAAAAATGGCCTGAAACAGGATGTTGACCTAAAATTTGTTAAGGATAACCCAAATCCAACTCCCGAGTTTTTGAAAACAAACATTCTGACTGAAGCAAATGTTTCATTTGTCACTTCCCTTTGCAATGGTGTAAGTATGCCTGTAGGAACAGGCTACTTTACAAAATCGGGAAAAACAGGAAAAGAGATGAAAGACTTTTTTGCAGAACAAGCCAAAATTCTTCAAATTTGTAAAGCCTGTCTTTCCATGGTTCCTTCTGACGAAAATACAGTTCCTACCTGTGCAGTTGACGCTTGTATAAGCATGTGTAGGTTGTGTTTAGATGCTTGCAAACTTTGCCCACCGTGTGCCGAACAAAATCAACCCAGTCAAGTACCAAGCCTCAGGGCATGCAAGCGATGTCTTGCCGCCGGACAGCAATGTATCCATTGTGTAGTTTTAATACTAACTACGGACTGTGAGGAAGGTAACAAAAAGGCAATGGAACTGATTGCTAATCTGCAAAAAGATCAGCTCATTGATCCAGCTTTGCAATATTTGGTTTTCCTCCCTGATGGTGTTCATGTTGGCAAAAGCATGAAATGTAGCTTCTCCAATTGGTATATTGTACTTAAGAAGGCGCAAAGTTGCTTGGCAGTTATTCACACCCTTAGAGATGACAACAATCCTGACATCCGAAAACCATTGCGGCGACTGCTGCATGCAGAAGATGTTCAAAACAAAGATCAAATGGCAGTAGACCCAATTTTACGGCTCTCTAATGAAAATGTTATTAGCACTCTACGAGAAGTAAACTTTGTAGTTCACCAGATGGTCCCTGAAATATATCGGTTTTCAGAGACCAACAAAGTCGGTACACTGTATGTACCCACATCCTGTCACTATAACTTTTGGAAAGCAAGGGAAGCTGCTGTTTATTGATGTTAATCCTATGCACCAAACCTCCCGTCTCGTGGAAGCTGACCTTCATAATCCAGTTCGTTTGGAAGTTGTTAAGTCACAACTACCGGACGTTCGGAGTGTGTACTATGTGAAAGGATTTGGAGCAGCAATTTTGTGTCAGCGAGAAAAAGGACTGCTTGTCGTAGATTTGGAAGATAAGATTGTCCTTCGACCTGCTCGAATACGGGATCGCGCATCACTAGTTGATGAACTAACAAAGCGAAATCTTTCCTGTCAAGGGACAGTGAAAATGCTTAAAGAGAGGCTAGCACGTCATCTACAAAATGAACGCCAAACTCTGCAATCTGAAGGTCAATCATTGAAACTGGACACAGAGATAAAGCCATCCAGTATCTGCAAACTGACTGACTGTATCATCGCCTGTACCTCCGATGCGAAGAGAGAGGTGTACACTATCATGGTTTCTTCGAATGGGCATTTCTTGTGCGGATCAGTATCACTATTGCTTCCTTATCCAGAAGAATGCAAGCGAGTTCAAAGCATGTACCTCGGGAGTCAAAACTACCTCTTCCTTGCAGACACAAAGTGTTTTTGGAAGTTTAACATGGCACAGAAAACCTTGGAGAGAGTTGTTGTTCTTCAAAGTGATCCCGCTCCAATTTTGCATATACACTCCATCTCTGCACTTCAGGACGGAAGCATTATCTTTACAGACCAAGAAAGCAGGCAGCTTAAAATGCTTCAGAGTGGAGGTGTGGTGAAAGTGATCGCTGGGACCGGGGAGAAGAGCAACAAAAATGGCTCTGGAACTCATTCAGCGTTTGGCCAGCCAATGGGTGTTTGTACCGAGGGAGCCAGCATATTTGTAACGTATGGTCAAATCGGGACAATAAAGCTAGTAACAAAGCTCGAAGGAACTATTGAGTTTCTACAGAACCTTGGTAATCTGTATCGTGCATTCTCAGTGCATCACAAACATCAAGAACACAAGATTTATACACTCAAGGAGGCTCTCAAGATGGTCAAGTCTGTTTCGTCCTACTGCGATGGAACCATTGAAGATGTAAAGGAAAGTAGTGGTATAAAAAGCACAACTAATGATCTACAAGGAACTATTGCTGCGAAAACAGCTGCTTCCCTAAATCTCTTGGAAAAGGGTTTGGAGAAGCTAGATAATAATATTGACAAATTGAGTCCTGGATTCGTCATTAAGCCAGAGGTTTGCCTGACAATTCAGGTTGAAAACGTGCACGCTGTTAGCCACTTCAAGCACCCGACTTGTACTCTACTGGAATATTCCAGGGACTTTGGCAATAGCATGAAAGAGTCTCTGAAACGAGCAACAAAGTGGTCAGCCTACTACTTCACTAATGCTGACTCATACTATCCCATTCCTCAGCTAAAGGTACGGCTGAGGGACATTGCAAAGATCAAATGTCTCCCTGTACGTACAATGTCACAGCAGGACCAGAATACCATGCGTCAATGGGCCAGCGAACATGGCAAAGCCGTCAGGCAGCTCTCTGTTCGTCAGAACAACACAAAACACGCCGCAAGAACGATTCCGCTCAACATGTACAGGAGAGATCTACCTGTTGGCGACCGTGTCACAGAGAAACCGAGTTTGGCTGATGACCAGCTATCAGAATATGATTCTGATTCCAGTGACAATGAGGAGAGTAGCTCCAATGGAGAAGCAGTTGAGGGTGTTTCGGTGAGCTTTTTATCAAGGACAGTTCAATCACGCTTTCATATCGTGCCATCTCATCTTACTGAGGTATGAAGAGCTTATAAATCTTTTTTGCAGTAGTCTCACATGTGTTAAATAAAAATACTTAAAACGCCAAAACTGCACCTTAATCGCTTACCTTTAGCTAAAATAACTCTTTTCAAATACGTTTTTTGAAGAATAAAAAATGGGATTCGGGAAAGTTGTGACAAAAAATTCGGGATGCGGGATTAGCGTGAAAAAGGAGCGGGAATGCGGGATCAGGGGGGGGCCCCGCCCCGGGGGGGGGGGGGGGCCGGGGGGAGGGGGGGGGGGGGGGGGGGCGCGGTCGGTGTGGTGGTGGGGGGTGTGG
>JAOBAY020077985.1:0-11102 GCA_025331085.2 Zoanthus sociatus
TGGGGACGCTTTGGCGATTTTCTATCAATTATTAACTTCAAAATTAATTTTTCAATAAATCCCAAAACTCAGGGGGCCACACAAAACAACCAGTCAGCAGCTTCTAAACGGTTTTTGCTTGAGGTTTTGCGGCTCGAACTTCTAAATTCGACTGATTATGAGGAAAAGAAAGAGACTGCTCACAGTCTATAACAAGGAATGAGTGATCACATAGAAAAAAAATTTAGACGATACTGTATTGCCATGTCGACCAAACACTAAATTAAGTGTTTTTTGGGAAAAAGGGATTTTATTTAGTAAAATAAATATTAGATGAGATTACAACCTAAGTCAAGAGCAAGCGTCAGCTTTTGGGTTAGGTTAAGAAATAAACTTTTGTTCCCGAATGAATATATTCTTTCACGAAAATATTCATTTATTCTCCAGCTCAGCAGCTCAGCTGTATACCGCAACAAAAGGGCGACCACTTAAATTGAAGTATATTCCATTTCCACTACAACACATTGGAAATCGACCTAAGCAAAGCAATCCTTCTACACCACCCATTGCTCGTACAAGTCGTTTCTGGGGTCCATTCTCCCTTGGGGGATCTCTGCCCGACGAACTGCCGCGTAGATCAGAGCTTAGAGTAGAACCCACTGTGACTAGTGGATATGGATTCAGATTAGAAGTGCAAAATATTACTTCGGAGAAAACCGAGAAGGTAAGTTTAAGCTTGTATTTTCAGGAGATCTCTTCTTCAGATATTTAGCGTGTTTTATAGTCTTATTCGATGTGTGACTCGTTCACGAAAGGCTACAAAAATGGCCAGAACATCGGCAAAAATAGGATTAATGGTTATCAAAGATAAAACCACAGTCATGCGCATCGACAACACAGTTGATGATGGAATCGTGAGCTAGATGGGAACACTGTCGAGGAAGTAAAATCCTTTGCACACTCAAGGAGTATTATTGCAAAAGAAGGAGAAGCAGACAGCGACATCAACGCAAAAAATTGTAATACAAGATCAGCGTTCCTTACTCTAAAACCATTCTGGCAATCACAAGCGATCACATACGCCACCAAACCCTGTATCTTCTATAGTAATGTGACAAATGTGCTGCTCTACTAATGCGACACTTGGAAAACAACTAAGTCAACAAAATCCAAACTTCAGACATTCCTCAACAAGTGTTTACGATATATACTAAACAGCAAGTAAACTGACAACGTTAGAAACGAAAAACTGTTCAAGATGGCAGGGTAAAAAAATGTTAAAGTGCAAAGTCCAAGCCGAACAGCGACTCCAGACAAGCATAATATTAAAATCCGCAAGGCAAAAGAAACAGGGGACGACTAACAGCCACATGGCGTAGAACAACGGAGCAACACCGCAAGGCAACGAGAAAATCATGGAGAGAACTCGAAAAGTTAGCAAGAAACAGAGGGAGGTGGACAGTGATGAGGATGATGATGATAAAAGATGATAATGAAAATGATGATGATACAGATGATTATGATAAAGATGATGATGATGATGATGATGATGATGAAGATAATGATGATATGATGATGTGACTAATCATCTTAGTGTATATATGAAGTTTCGAAATCAATTATTATCTGCAATAGTATACAACATACCTGGATAAATTGATGGAGTTCTAAATACAGGTAACTCCAGTTGATATTTTAGGGCAAACCAGGCCTCTCGCTGCTCGCTTATTTTGCTTGAAAAAGTACAAACAGGGAAAACGGGCAGTGGCTGCCTGCGGAAAAGGCTAGGGTTCTAAAGATCTTTACCTGGCTATTTTGTTTCAGAATGGCCAACTGCACAAGCATTTTCAGTTCTAAATTTATGATTCTATGGCTATGCAACAACAGCATTCTATTCAAGTGTGTCTTTTTATTATTAATTTACAATGAGCACCCAAAGTTACGTTCGGTCATGACACTGGCGAAAACATAACACTAAGCGATTTCAAAACTGGTTTCTCAAGTTTCGCCCGGTGCGCAATATCTCAAACTACACGTCGTCATTCGTTCCTGTTTTTCGTAAACTAAGGATTTTCTCAATAATGGATGCTTTCTTGGTTAATTGGACGTTTAGCCTTCAGTTTACAATTATCTTACGTTCTCAGTAATAAGTTATCTATTTTGCTTACTTCTGGAGAGCTTTGAAGACTTTTTCTTGAGAATAGCGCTTGTATACCGAATCGTAGAGTAAAGGAAAGTATTTGGTAATTAATTTGATGAATGGTCCGTGTTTTCTTACTTTTGTATATTTCTTCATTGTCTGTAGGTATTCAGAATCAAATTCTCCCGTCTTGGTACTTCTCCTATTGATCAATACGTCGGTGAATTAAGAATTAAAAATGAATTTCTCAGCAAAACTTCTTCAAACATTCCAGTTCCTCACCAATCAAGTAATGATGTTGTAAACTTAACCATTACACATCCTTCTACCAACTGGCAAATGTGTTTGCGTCAAAGGTAAGCTTTCTATGAATTTTGAACAGGTTTAATATCCGACTATATGCAGTATTATGTACTCTTTGTAATTTGGTAAGTTTGGTGGAAGGCAGGCCGCAGGGAAGACCGTTACAATTGTCATTTTGTAAAATAACGAGTGCATTATTCAATCATTTGACTTCATTAGAAGTTGGATACTTCCAAATGTTGATGAAGAAAATGACTTTTTTGCAGATATCATTTATGTGACTTACAAAAGTCAAAGTTGGTGTCCACAGAAATACCAAGGTTATAAGTCTTAAATTTTATGATCACGGGAACACCAGCAATCATATTTACAAGCTTTCTTTTTTGTTTTTCTAATTTAACATACTAATGTTAAGGAATTAAATCTTTTACTGGAATTAGTATATTGAAACATAGAAACGTTTCGACCATAAGTCATGGCCTTCCTCAACTGCATGGACAGATCACGTGACATGCGACTAGGAAAGCGCCTCAGCATCCTGCCCCATGTATTGGACAAACGGGTGGAGCAGCCTTCACTCAGCCGCAAAGGGGGGCTCCGTTTCAGTTTGTCCAGTACATGGGACCTTTCCTAGTCGCCTGTCACGTGATCTTAGCACAGTTGGTAAGTTTTCCAGTTGCATTCCCTGCTTGCCGAGGTTTAAAACATTTAAAGCGAACACAGCTTTCCATCCTTCTGGGGTAGGTAAACAAATATAAGCGTCTGCTGGGAGCTATGGATTAGTGTCCCGTCCAGGGGGATTCAGACTCTCATCCGCTTAACGCTGTAGAAACCGGAGATAAAAGCCGGCACCATGAGCCACTAGGCTCCTAAATGATTTAGCTAGCTATGTAGGTTCATACTTATTGTTTACTTTCTATTTTAAAAGTCTTACTTACAATTACAGCCTGGATATTGTAGCAAAGAGCGGCGCACTTACTGCTTCCTGGGGAAGGCGTTGTAAGGATTACAACGCCAACTTCACTATTGCGTTTATAGCACAAGCAAAATCTTCTTCGTTGGACTGTTCCTTGTCGTGGGATGAAACACCGCCATATTTGAGAAAGTTTCACTACAAGATTTGTGCCTTAGAATACATGGTAAGAATATCATGGATAGTTATAGACTTTTATCACGTTTGCTTGAGTCATATAAAACTTGATAAAAGCATTGTTTAAACGGCACAAAGGGACATAGCAGGTCAATATTAGTAAGTACAAAATGAATGATTTTTCGATCTTTAAAAAAAACTGTGGTAGTAATGAAGATTTTAAAAACAGAGTTTTATACGAAGTCTAAAATTTCATGCAAACTGACATACACTTTTTATTATAATAACAGGAGCTTGTTTTTGTTTTTGAAAACTCATTAGTGCATTTCCGCCATTTAAATTGCAATAATATTAATTTTTAACTGACTCAAACAATAATAACATAATATAAAAGGTTAAATCGGTCTATTGTCAAGGATTACGCCTTGTCACTAGTCTCTAGATTTACTCGAAACTATCATCCTTTTCCTCTCGTACACTACAACTGGCCGCGTTGGGCCGTGCAGTCCCGTACTTTATGGAAGTCTAGCCGTATCGCATCTTGAACTTCTTGTTCAAGACGCACATCCACGTTTCTCTTGGTCTTCCTACTCTCCTCTCTCCCTCCGAGCCCCATCCAAGCACTTGACGGTTGAGATGTTTCTGTTCTTTCTTAGCTACATCTCCAATCTATTGCCATTTTCGATCAATAATCTTTACGATGTCATTCTGACTAGTACGCTGCAATAAATTCACGTTTGAGATGACATTGGGGTGGTAGATCCCCAGAATCCTTGCGAACCCTTCTGCTATAAAACTGAAAGGTGCTTTTTAACTTTTCCATATTTGTTTTCTAAGCCTTCATATGCTTTTCTGCGCCTCACATCCAAATATAGTAACATAACCATTACGTACATCTTATTCTGTGAGCCGGTTCTTCTATGTATCTTATTGTGAAAGCTAAAGGGCGCGCGCTCGTCCTTAGAATTTAGAAGAGCAGCCTCGCAGGATACGTACATCTTGAATAACTCATGATCCTATTTTTCTATAGTCTATACACTATCGTTGTTACATTATAGTGGTGTCCTCTGGTCTTGAACAGTCTATTCCCGATGCACTCAATTCCGCCTCCATTCTCTTGACTCATGTACAAGTTCCGATTTTCCATCTCGTCGATCTTACCTTATATTTCTGCATGTTATGCTTCCATCAATGCAAAGCCAGCGGAATGGGACGGAGGAAGGGGTGAGGGGGGGAAGAGGGGAGGCGTGGTAGGGGTTGGAGATTTGACATTTTCAAAAAAATTGTTCAAATACCTACCCTCGGGCCGAAATTGTATGTCAAAACTTGCTCAATATCTTTATCCCAGGATCGATTGCTTGATCAAAAGTCCCCAGGTAATGGGGTATCTTATGATACTTTTTCAATAGTTTTAGTTGGAGATGCTAGGTGTAAAAGTTATCTTCATGGTGATATCTGAACAGAGAAATGTAGAAAAAAAAACGTGGAAAAAATGAAAAAATATTTATCAAAGTTTGTAACTTAATCTTTTATTGGTGATTTGCAATGCTTATAGAATAAAGGTGGTTTCCGATTATTATTAAATCATTTGAACAACAATGCTTCTGACCTTTTGACTTCACTGATTGATGGAGCGGGCGAAGAAACACGTTTCACACCAATGACTGCTGACTTGAATATCGTAGACTATAAACAAAATATCCACAGGGAGCCAGTCCAAGGTCTCAAAAAACTCGTCCCGGGGCAAAGATTATTTCAAATAGCCTCTCCCTTGGGATGAGACAAACGTCAAAATCCTTAACCTAGGGAAAGCATGCCAGTTCAAATCCCCACCCCCTTCCGCACCTCCCCTTCCTTCTCCTTCCGCCGGCTTTACATAGATAGCTGCATTATTAGAGAAGTTGTCTAAAGCTACATCCTACATTGAGTTCCTAGTTATTGCTGACGCAAAGTGAGGAAATGCGTTCCATGTTGAATATAACATACAACCATAGCAATTCTAATTCTATTTCTAGGTACCGATTACTGGGCGTGGCCTAGTGCCACCCTACAATCTTCCAGGCAAGAATCGATCTGCAAACCAGGGATATGACGCAAAACAACCTCATCCTGGTAAAAAGGCCTTACCGCTTGGCCAGCCTAGAGTCGGAAAATCAAATGACAAACATCAAAACCCATCGAAGGGCACCAATAGTTTTCACCCCCTGTCAGCACTAATTCGTGAATGTCCAAAACACATCAATATAAAGGTCACGGTTACTGGCCATGCACTGGATATCTCAAGTTCCTTTACCAAAGGAAAAGTAATGTATTCCATTCCACTACCGAAAAACATCCAATCAGGACCGCTAAACTATAAGAACACTAAACTTATGATGGAAAAATTTCTGCTACCAAATTTCCGTAAGTATAGCAGTAATTTGTAAGTATGATTTATTTTGAGACACTTGCGTGGGTCCATCTATATCATAAAACGATTAAATACAATCCGTCGAAAACTGTTGTAAGATAAAGTTTGATATATACTCCGTGGCTGAATGCATCTGAATGCCATAGAGTAAATAGCTAGTTTCTAACGTTTAACACCTTAAAACAGGATTAGGTATCGATTGCATTTATTTGTTTAATCATGTACATGAAAAAATGCTTGATTCTGATTGGCCAAGAGCAGTGCAATTGCTTTGTAATTCCGTGCAAAAATGTGTAATTTCCTGAAGAAATTTGTAAGTTTGTGCAATTCCTATCCCAAAGCTAATTGCGGAGCTCCTACGGAGCACCATACTTAAGAAAATATCGTGTATCCATCGAGTTGAATTTTCAACGTCATGACGTCATGTCCGTCCGTCCGTACATACGTACATTATCATACGAAGTCTGTGTACACAAGTGGAATAGGTTTTTCAGAGACTGCAGTACGGTCAATATCTCTTTGGGAGCTCCGCTTTTAGGCAGTGCCTAAATCTATATATTACAAAAAACATTAGCTGACTAGTAAACGCGCGCTATTCACCTTTCCTCAGCTTCATGTATCTTTTAGCATGTTTAGAAATCATACCCGTACGTCATGGGAAGTTCTTCCGCACAATAATCCTGAATTAATGATTTTTTATAATATAACATAAATATTCACAAACAGACAAACAAAGGCTGTTTCACTAAGAAAGACCTCTCTGTAACAAAGCGATCGAGACCGAAATTTCTACTAGGTTAAACAATTTAGTTTTTAGCTGTGTTAGCTCTTGACTTCGCGTACTAGTTCTACGTAAGCATGCAAGACGTAAAATATAGCAAACACACTGGGTACTCAGTTTTCGCACGGGGCAAGGTAGAAAAGCGTCTGGGTCAATTCAGAAAATTTGCTGGGTTCTGGGAAGGCAAAAATCCGCTGGGTAGGGGCAAAATTTCTACTGGGTCGGGTTTCCCTGGGTCCATTACTGAGGGGTGTTACGAAGTATTTAGAGAAATCTAATTTCTAATACTATTATTTCTTAAATACTATAAGGCCAGTTATGTTCTCTGTAATGCAGGTGAATTAAAATATTGCCATCAATTCGTGTTCAGAAGTTAGTTTCAATGTACATGTGACCTTTTCCAGGACTGATTTTAGGATGGAAATTAAACTAAGCTTCCGGATTAATGTTTCTTTCAACATGATGGAAAGTGTTGTTGGGATCATATTTGATCTTTAGTCGCTTGAGTCTTGCATTTATTTCTGCTGAATTCGGAGGGCTGCAAACAAAACGCAAGGTCTCAGAGTGAATTGTATTGACCCAGTTTTTGAGTGCATCGTAATCCTGCTCCTCATTTGCAATACCAATGTACTCGTAATAATACCTAGAGAATAAAAGAAAAGAACTGTAAAATTCATAGCGAACATTCTTTTGTTCTTATATTATATATTATATACTACCTATATACTAAAGCAAAAATGTTCAAAAGGAGGTTTGGCTATACTTTTTTCGTGAATGGTAAATGGAATTTTTTGCTTTTGCGTGAAGTGTGAACGAGGACTTATCTTTATCGTAATTCGGGAAGCTGCATGTTATTCCAATTTTGGTGGTCCGTGAAATATGTTTGCTTAAAGCGGGATTTATCAATAAACAATTTTTCCGTGGATAATTGTTAACTTGTTTGGAGGTTTTAGCGTCACTATTAAAGGACGGAAACTATAACGCTTGCGGATGGAGGACTATGGTCTGTATACATTATTGTAATGATTGTATATTTGTGTGAGTGCAAAACGTGAATATAATTTTAGTCTTTATGTAAACTGAACGTGATTAAGTTTTTGCATTTTTACGTAAAACGTAATTGTTTGTTTTTTTGTGAGTGTGCAGCTGTTATTCGAATTTTTTGAATACTGTTTTCAGAAGTGGTACCAGGAAACTTTCGACAATAGGGTCCACTACGTGACAACTTGGTGTAAGACATTGCCATAACAACATGATTAGTTGACTTATGTGTAAAAGGTTTCCACAGGCAATCACAAGCACGTTCTTTATTTTATAAAAATAATCTTTTTATGGCTCCGGCTAAATACTTTTATTTGTAATTCTGCCGACTTTCAGACTGAATAAATCATCGTCTTCTTTGTATCGTTTAAATGTCGTCACAAAACAGAGGAAAGCGGTATTGTGTAACGATATTTAAAAACAAAATGTTGCAAAGAAAACTAAATAGAGTTCTGTATAATTACGCCAAAACTGCAGGAAATAAAGCCTTTTATTTTATATATACTGAGATTTTCGCATCAAATTTTGCTGTGTGAAAATGCGTTTCGGATTTTACTTCGACCAAGCAGAGAGGCGAAACGAGTTTCTCACACGTGAAAAAATCGTTTCATCCAATCACAAACCACGGTTTAAGCGAATTGTGTTTTGGCGGGCTTTTTCACAGTCATCCCGGGTAGCTTTGTCAGGCAGCTTTGACAAGATAATATTTTCGGTGTACTCGAGTTGTTCGTAATTCAAACTTATCAAGAGCTAGGAGATATTTTTGAGGATGGCTGAACAATCAAGAAGATTTGTGTCTCTAGGCAAACCTATAGACAAGTTTATCGAAGACCAAAAAAACAAGAACACTATTTCAAAGATACGAAGAGATTTAAGTTTGCTGACTGAGTTTCTCAACTCCAAAAATGAAAGCAGAAGAATTGAGGAAATCCCGCCAAAAACGCTTAATGAATATATCAGTGAATTTATTGTAGCTGTTAGAAGAAAAGATGGTGAAGATTTCGAGCCTACCAGCAGTTTAAGAGGGTTAATTTGCAGCTTTAATCGGCACTTGAAAGCCTGCAAATATCCTTGCCGAGTGTTATTGAAGACAGCCAGTTTGAACAAATGAGACAAGCTTTAGAAGCTCGAAGTAGAGAACTCAAAAAATTACAGTACCATCTCAAACGAACAACAGAAAAACATGTCTTTGATTCTGAGTGGGAACACTACAAGTACATCTATAGAAAAAAGGCCAGTGTCGAGTTTACGAAGTGGAGTGGCCACCGAGTGCTGTGAATCTTCGTTCATGAAAAGTTCTAATTTTCCTGCTGCAGGTCCATTCATTGGAGCAGAGTTTCACTGAGGACTGTTCAACATAACCATAAACACTGTAAACAAGTCACTCAACACAGTCTATACGAAGCTTCAAACGCATCAAGCGCGTGTTTGAATCGTCAGACGAAGACAGCTCTACGGGAGACAAAGTAAACTTTATTAGCTTACCAATTTTGGATTTGCTTTCCTTTGTTAATTATTTTCAAACAAACAGTTCCATATTTAATTATGAATTGAAATGTTTCATATCCTTTGTACCACTTATGATTTTTAATTGGTAATATTTTCACATGTCGATTTTAGTAAACTTAATTTTTCGAAAAGAATTTAATACAGGAATTTTGTAATTATTTCAGAGAACCAATTAGAGCTGGATAAATAAAAAAAATCTTAGTATGCGCTCACTATTTCGATCTCAGATACTTCACCAATTCGTGTGAAAATCCCATATCCGCGCCCTTTCCATGTAATGAAGTAATTTGCATATGTAATCATCTCAGGTTATAAATAGAAATATTACTTTAGAGCTCAAAGAGCTACCTTTTAACGGTCTTAACTGATGATGAATTCAAAAGAATGTTTGCTACATGCGATTTCCAAAACACTGCGCTAGTTCGATCTATGCCGATAGGAACGAGGAAGTCAATTTCTTTTCAACTGATACGATACTGAACTAAATATAGAATCTAAATATTATAACATTAAGCAAACCAGCAAATGTTTTGAAATGGTCAAAAGTAAAAGTATTTCAATATTCCATTGTAACACCAGGAGTTAAGAAAAAGAATCACGATACGCTAAGAGATATTTTAGAATCGTTTCAAGAATTGCCTAGTATTGTAAGCACACGTTCGCCAACAAATGCAGGTGGTGCAAGTATCAATGTTTCCGATAAAATCAAATTTATTCGACGGCAGAATTTGGATTTCATTTCCATACAAGAATATGAATCATACTTTGTTGAAATACCAAAAAACAAACGGAAAAATGTGCTCATTGGTTGTATTTATAGACACCCATCTAGCAATTGTACACAGTTCAACGAAAAAAAGCTCAAGCAAATTAATCATATGGGAGCTGAAAGCGTACATTGTAGCAGATTTTAACAATAATCTTTTCAATTACAGCTCAAGTGAACCAACCTTAGAATATTTAGATATATTTTTTAATTTGGGCTTTTTACCATTATTACAAAAGCAACTAGAATTACCTATCATACTTCTACATTAATTGATCATATTTATATTAACGCACCAGAAAAAATCTTTAACACTCCGAATTCTGTCTTTTTGGTATCTCTGAGACATTTGCCTTGCTTCTGCATCAAACGTTTTTCGGAGATTTTCAAATTTTGACAATAATCGATTCAAAGACGATTTAAGGAAAATTGATTTTACATCCAGTTTTAACGAAGACATCAACCAAAGCATAACTAATCTTGCAAACTGTCTTCGTTGATAAGCATGCACCAATGCGGAAAGTAACTAACAAGAAAAAGAAGCAATTGAAGAAATCTTGGATTATCAAGGGTATCTTGACTTCTATAAAAAAAAAAGACAAAAATATTTTAAAAGTCATTTCCTCAGTTTGGATATACAAAAACGATAAGAGTACAAAACGTGCAACAGTAAGCTGAATAAATTGAGATCCATTGCTAAAAAAGACTATTTCGAATTACAATTTCTATATTACAAAAGTAACATAAAAATGACATGGAAACTTATAGGTACAATAATAAACAGGAAAAGAAAAACCTACCTATTATACCAAAACTCAATATTGATAAATGAAGTACATGATTTGATTAATTATTTAGATGTTAATAAGTCATCAATAGAAATCCCTATCCGATGTATTAAAATTACCTCAGATGAAATAAGTGAACGTTTGACCGTTATTTTCAATCACTCCCTTATACAAGGTGTTATGCCAGACCTCCTCAAAATCTCAAGGATTACGCCAATCGACAAAAGTGGTGACGCATCAATTCCAACCAATTACAGACCAATATCAGCTCTTTCACCATTAACACAGATATTCG
>JAOBAY020077996.1:0-11101 GCA_025331085.2 Zoanthus sociatus
TGTATAAAATGTCCTTACTCTTCTAATTCGGTTAAAATTAATAAAAAATTCGGTTATTAAAAAATTCGGTTACAATTATTTTTCATGGTATAATTTACGTATAAAGTTTGGAAAAATCACTTCCGGATTCACTTTGACCAAGCAATGGTGGTTGATCACTACAATATTGTTTTCTGGTTTGACGACAAAATAAAAATTTGGTAGTGAAAGTGAGTTCCTGTTTCTATATATTCTTTCAATTTACGTAGTTACAAAACTCCTTGCTACCAAATTTTATAAGAAAAAGAAAAAAAAAATATGTGAAAACCTAACCCGTCTCTCACTACTAAATCCTGCTTTTGACGTCACGGACCCGAAAACAATATGGTAGTTACCAGCCTCCCATCACTCGGTCAAGGCGGTAAAACCGGATAAAATTTTGCAAAACTTCAAGCAAAGTTTATTTCAGAATTCGGAAGAGTCTTGGATCGCACCCGGAACATTTAGGCTAAGGCGGTGTTTACATGATGCCGGATTGAGATTCATTCAAATAAATTGAGTAAAGTGATTACATGAAAAAAAAATGAAAAAACAAACTCGTACGAGAATGAAAAAGCAATAACTAACTTTTAGGTGTAGTGCGCATGCTCTACTCGTTCCAGTCGATTGGAAGTCCGACTTTGCAGCCATTTTTGTACCTGCATGAACTCGTACAGTCTTTACATGATACTGGAGCGAATTGCGGTCGAATTTCATTCTGGAATGAAAATTTCCATCCATCCAAGAACCGGGATGAGTTTATTTTTGAATGAGTCATTCCGGTCAATGCAATGGTTTGTATGGAATCGGGATTAACTCGTACCGGAATGAATCTCGTTGTGGTATCATGTAAACACCGCCTAAGAGACAGAGATGTTTACCACATTTAATGCAAAAAAAAAAAAACGCCAGTCTTAATTCAAAGCTATACTAACCTTGTCTTACTCTTTCCTATCAGATTAAGTGGATAAACAATTACTACCTTAAAGCGCGTTTGATTGTTGGTGCAGAGCTGTTGAAGCAAGGGAAAAAGGAGGAACATCAATGGCTGATTAAACAAACACAACCTATTAAATAATATATATTCTGCAATATTCAATTTAGTTGACTTAATGTATGGTTTCATAGAATCGAAAGATTAAACAAAACGATGATAAAAGTACAAAAATCGGAAAAAGGGTGGAAAACACGCGCCACCGATGCACGCTCAAGACTTTGAAATAAATTATTGGTTTAAGCTTAATTTTGATGGATCAACCAATTAAAGTTTAAAAAGATTTATGGTACCAAAACAGCAATGAGCTTTGTTATATACCAACTATCAAAGTCCATTTTTCTCGCACCCTTATTGAACGAGAGGATATCCCAGCAACCAAGCGCTCAGCGGGCAACAATAGGTTATTGACCAGTAAATAACAAAACCGGAAGTTAATTGTAATTCAATTGATTTAAGAGGTTCACAAAATAACACAAGTTTGGATAATAAAAAAAAAATTAAAAGCTAATTTTTATTCTTTTATGGCTTATTAACCTTAACCTCGGGAAAGCAGTATGTTTTAGGGTTCCTCGAAAGGCATGTTTCGATTCCCTCGACGGCCATCGGCGGTCTCGAGACCACAAAGCATACTATTTCCCTCGGTCTCAATCAATAAGTGTTCATTATGTTCCACGATACTAGTACTGGACAAACTGTATCAAAGGTTTTAATATTTGCATTTTATACTCTTACATAAAGATTTACTAGTTACAGCGCAGAGACTACAAGAAGGATGAAATCTGAAAGAGTAAAAATTCTTTAGTAATTTCTTTCTATTTCAATTTAATGTAAAGATATTTTACTGAAATATAATTATGCTAATATATTATTTTTAAAATATTATAATCGTAAGATGTTTTAAAGTGCTACTTCTTAATATTTATTAGTTTTTTAAGAAAGATATTTTCGTTCACGTTTACGCTAGGAAACCTCGAAAGAGCAGCTAGTTTTTGGAGAAGGCATGTCCGACTGAGAAGATGAAGTAAAAGAGTGAATATTTCATATTGGTCTTATGCCTAGAGTAATCTCTCTCAAGTTATTTTTAATCATAGTACCCAGGTCTTCCGCGGATATTACTCGCCCGTTGCGTGGATCTTGTTTTTGGAATAGTTGAGTTCGTTGACAAATTTGCTTTATATTTCCTGCCGTTTCATCTCAGGTCATTTTGTGAAAAGTCCGCGAGTAACATCCTCGGAAGAGCTGGTTACCATGTTTAAACTGATAACTTGTGAGTGAGAGGATAACCCAAGGAATGAGCAAGAACTATAAAATTATGTTAAAATGTTATCAAATGTTAGTTTAAGTTCCCAGCACACCCGAAATACCCAGTTTTAAACAAGCGAAAGCGCTTCTATGTATTACTGTGCCGGTTTAAAATCTCCATAATCTTGCATGCACGGTCAGGTATAATGGGATATGACGTAGCCCGTGGTTCTGGGGATTCAAATGCCGTACCAAAAAAGAAAGCAAAGAGAGCTTAAATTCAAATGGCTCTCGGTAAAGAAAAATATGTTTTCGCTATCAGAGAGTTTTTTTTTTACAATTTTCAACAAAACTCGCAAAAAAAAAAAAAAATCCTTCTCCCGTTCAGCCTTAACCACTGGCTACTCCACCAAAACCAAATTCGTCATATATTTTATGAGACTGCTCTTTAGCCTTTTTAGTTAATGTTAATACAAGCAGCAAAAAAATTGTTTTTTACAACATTTTTACCTAAATATTCTATTTCGTAATGAGTGTGTCAGTGTATCCTTTCATTTTTTCTGCAAAATATTACTTTATAGGCACTTTAAAAGAAAGCTGCCAATTACTGTTGTACATCAGCTGTGTCATAATTACAGATATTTTAAAATGCATTATTTTCTGCTAGTAAAACTGAAGTAATAAGTAACAAAATAAATGAAGCTTTGGAAGAGTGTTGTACTTTAAACACAGTGGCTCTTACAGTTCCCATTTTTACTCCAACAAATCACAAAAATATACTGTCTCTACGATCACGAAAAGTAATAAAGTTTTTTTAACCATCGGTTAAAATTATGCGCATTTAAGCTTCATATGGGCGGGCATGTTGGTAACAGGTAAGATTTCTGCTTTTCGCTATCGATCACAGGATCTCCAGTTTTGATACCCGGCTCTTCCCAGGAATTGAATATTTGTGCGACCTTCTTTTCCGCCTAAGCTGACTCAGCTTTCCATCCTCTTTGGGTAGATAAATGAGTACCAGCGTTTGCAGGGAGCTAACCTGCGATGAGTTAGTGTCCCGTCCAGGGGGAGTCAAAGCCTCTCATACGCTTAATACTACAGAAACAGTTCAGTTCAGTTCAGTTCACGATCAGTTTGTTGAAAAAATTAGCACTTTTTAAAAAAGATCTTGTAGACATGTCATCTGCAAATAGCGATGAATGCTAGTTTAAGACAGATGCAATGTCTATTACACAAACTCAGTTATTAAAATTCTACATACATAATGATAAGCTTGAGTTTACGAAACATTATCATACAAGTATCTATACCTATGTATCAACTATTAATAACGGAGATAGACTAACTGAGAAGATTCTACTAGATACAATAAAATGCGCAGAGTGCAAAGTGTTTGACAATAGAATTTCTCCAAAGTGTCACAATCCTAATTGCTTGACATCTTAGGCAAAACATCTATTAGCTTTACAGCCTCCAGGTAGTAGCCATTGTCATTTAAATGATGTAAAAAGTGAGCTTTAACTTTTTTTTGGAAGATTTTTTAGGGATTGATCTGATAGTTTGTGGAATATTATTCTACAATCTGGCTCCAAATCTAGAAAATGATTTATATTGAATATTTATTAGAGAATGCTTAATGTACAAATTTCTGTTAGCTGATGCTCTTGTGTTATACGAATGCTGTCCTCTGACATAGGAAAACATCTCACACACATTGCTTGGAGCTCTCTTGCCATGTAAGACATACATTAAGCGAGCAATGGATTCGCTGAAAAAGACATTTATTAGGAAATATTTGAGGAGTAAAACAGTGGGATTGCACTTTTGCCACGGTCAAAAAAATATATAAGTCTAACAGCACGTTTTTGCTGAAACCCGAGATAAGCGCCGGCTCCTTGGGCCACTAGGCTCGTAAAGGATTTAGCCTAGCATCGGAGATTCAGTGGTAGTCTTAAAAAGAATTATATGTAAAGTTAATTTTAAGTACTAGTAGTGTTAAGAGCTATCTCTATTTAGAGTACATATAATTCTGTATCTAATGGCACTACGTAAGTAATAAACAATAGATGATCCATGGTGAATAAAATTGTTGTTGGTTAAGATAACTCCCATGAATATGTTTAACAGCACAACTAAAAGTTAAAATTGCTCTGATCATTGGTCTAAATAGTGTAAGGAGTTGCTTTTAAGAAAATTTAATACTCGAGTTATTTCAACTCGAGTTCGAAAGAAAAAAAATTCATAAAATAAAACTATTGGGAAAGGTTTTTGCAATATTTCAGTTGTTTTCTTGCTGGAGTTACTTAGCGTTCATTTATATAAACCCCATTTAAGAAACATAACTCGACCGTTTTTTCAACAATTAGTAGCAAGGTGTTAACAAGTGATACAAATGTAACACTTGCTTCCACTTTGAAAATGACACACGCATGACGTATTTTTCTGAACGACCATTGACCACCCGTTGCTAACCAGACTTATAATGGAGTGCCATGGTTTCAACCAAAACTGCTAGAAGGTGTCTTTAATGTTCTAATAAACATAACATGATATAGTAAAAATAACAAAACTTGAAGTGACATATGGAATGCTCTTATCATCTTGGTTTCTTAATTGTGCTCGGTAAGTTAATTTCTTTAGTTTCTCATCTGAGAACCATAGCGATTGAGCAGCTGATGTCGGTCTCATCAGACCAGTGACCGAAGAATTTCTTACAAAGATGACCACAAGGAATTTACACCAAAATTTATTCTGTTTAGGGTTCTTGAGTTATTTTCATCAAGCGAAACCCACGGGTAGAATATGCAACAACGGCAAGGCAAAGGTAAGGAAAGCATTTTCATCCTCAAAACCACTACGAGCTCTTCGAGTTATAGGTGATGCGATGACATATTCCCATAATGCACTTCTGTCTTTTGCTCTATGAGCAGGTAATAATTATGAATGAATTGTTCAGGGACAAAGCTACCTGTTCTCTTTTAACAATTGTAAACCAAGTTTGGATGATTCTAAATTAAGTTTGTTAAAAAAATCCTCTCGTGTTATTTGTCCAAAGTATCTATTTATGATTACAATTATTGACTTAACACCACAAGAACTTTGATAAAGACAACATTTGATAACACTTATTGAAGAGGTAAAACAAATCGCGATTACATTTGTTAAATGCATCCATTACTTGGATTTTTTGAAAACTACAATAAGCAACTAATTCATGCTGGATTAAAATATAATATTTTTTTTAACTTTTAGTGCGACGCATAGCCAGTATAAACTATAGAATTAGTGTTCTAACAGAAAAAAGATAGAATTTGCAGTTTTTCGTTAATCAAACTACTAATCAAACACTGATATAGCTCATTTTTTCTGGTACTAAATATTTCAGTGGAAATACAAAAAATGGACACTATGGTTACGTAGGTGTAGCCCGATTTATCTCTTGAACAAAAAGGAAATGTCCATTTTAACATAATTGTATAACGCTTGCAGCCAAGATGGAGTTAGAAGTGCACGTGCTAAGAAAACCGAATATGGTAGGGCAACTATTTACAGTTCCTTTATATCAATGGTAAATGAATGGATGTGCGAGTGAGAGCTCATTCTCAGTAGCTGCTAGAAATTTGTTCTGCTACGCATGTGCTATTTATATTTTGGATTATATTTGCAGCCACATCCAACAACAATGAAGCTTTCAGCAAATTTCCAGCTTCACCAACAATTAAACTCATTTAACCTCATTTTTTTGCCTTTGAAGTCCATGAATAATCGGTAGCTTTCATTGTGCACAGTTCTTGCCGTCAACTGCTCACGAATCGAGTAAGAAGCTATCAAGATTACGATCCGTAATGCGGAACCGTGCTCTCACAAACGGTGGAATACATGCTTACGTCATCCCATCTGCTGATGCGCACCAGGTAACCATGGAAACGCAAGTTTATTCCTACTAAATTTTTCTTTCTGTTTCAGGTATATAAGTTTTGAAAAAGCTAAATCATTATATTTTGTTTCTTGCAAAATCATTTCCAACAAACGAGAAAAAAAGAAACAAGCGAAGCTATTCAAATCCCAAAATAGATTTTGGCTTGGGATTATCTTGTACGAAAAGATTCAAGAATTTCCCTTTAGATTATTGAATTTGTGGTAACTGAAATCTGGACAGACATAACTACTGAATGTTGCTGAAACTAAACAGCAAAACAGTTTTTATTGATCAGTAGGATATCTAAACTGTGTGCAGTTCTACAGCCGGTTTGGGCTCCCCAAAAACACGTGACTCCGGTTATTTACAGATTCAGTTATTGTTTCATGAAATACCATTTTCTAAATACTACCTTTTAAATACTAAAGCTTTACTGTTCCGGGTAATGCACGGTGTTTACTAAAGCTAAGCTATATCCTTAACTTAATCTATGGAGCCAGCGCTTATCTCCGGTTTCTGTGGTGTTAAGCGGATCGATGAGAGTCTTTGACTCCCCCCCAAGACGGAACACTACTCCGTCGCAGGTTAGCTCCCAGCAGACGCCGGTACTCATTCCTCATTTACCTATCCCGGAAGGATGGAAAGCTGAGTTAGCTTAGGCGGAATAGAGGTTGCACAAATATTCGAATCGAGGCAGAGCCAGGACTTGAACTGAGGATCTCGTGGTCGGAAAGCAGAGATCCGTACAATCTACGCTGGTCACGCCCACCCCACCGTGCTTACTGCCGTGCACTAATTTAATCCGATCAGAACTAAGTACATTTGAAGTTTGCCAAGCCACTCGTAAGTTTCAATTTTTAATTTTTCCAAATTAATTTGATTGTTTATCTTATTGTTCTTTTTTCTTAATCAGAGTGAGGACATTGCGCCCCAGCATAAAAGGAGAGAGTACATTTCCGGGTTCAGCGGCTCTCACGGTAGAAAACGTTTGATTTAGTTTTAACATATTCAATTGTACAAAATAGCAACTTTTGATAATGGAACGAGTCATCATCTTCACTATCATCATTATTTTATCGTCTTTATTAATTTTTTAGTTATAAATGACTTAAGATTTTTTTTGTGTTTCTGTTATCTCAGGGCAGGCAGTAGTGACACTAGAAAAAGCTGCACTGTGGACGGACGGACGGTATTTTCTCCAGGCGGAGATGGAGCTGGACTGTAATTGGATTTTACAGAAAGAAGGTAAAGAGAATTGAATGACGCTTGTCATTTAAATCTCCAAAATACTATAAAGGCTGAATTGTAAAAAGTTAAAAAAAAAAAACACTCCAACAATTTTCAACTAAAAGTCATTATCAGAGGTATAGAAAATTAGATAGTAATAGCATATAGTTGTATTACTTTGGGTTATTCCCGTAGGGAACAGTTGTGCAACGAAGCAATGCATTTGTTTATTTGGTGATGGGGTCTTTAGCCTTTATCAAATTAAATTTGATTAGTTTATCTTTCCTGCAACTTCAGTTTGTTGGCTGATTTTATGTTTGTCTTGATATATTCCTTTTATTTCTTCCTTTGTCTTTTTCTCAAAAAAAAAAAAAAAAAACAAGTGTTGTGATCATTGTTCTGTTCCGTGGCTGTCTTGGTTGAATATTGGTGTGGCCCCTATTTTGGCATTTTTTGTACCAAGCTAAGATGAAGCTTTATTGTAACCATCCTCACTGATTGTTGATGAATTCTAGCCCGCTTCCTCCATAATTTTGTTGTTACTACGTTTTTACTTTTTTTCTTACTTTTGTGTTTTTATTAATTAGATTTATTACAATTTCGCACCAATTACCTCGTTTTCATGCAAGCGGGCGCCATTTTAATTAGCGGGTGCTTTGTCATTTTCTATGAAGATTATTTTGCAATCGGTAAGTGTTGTACAAATTTCATACACAGGCCTTCCACAAACACCGACTTTGGCATCATGGCTTGCACAGGTTTGTAAACCACACTTTTATAATATTTACTTTTAGCAAAACCAAATTAACATGGCCAATGTCACAGAGATAATGAGCGATTACATTTCGTTGAAAGCAGAAAAACTTTTTAGCTTTCCTGAAGGAACAAACATGAAGTTGACTTTTGTTCCTTTATATATTTTCATTTCTGCCTTGTTATAAATGGTGTATGCTATTCCAAAACTTTTAAAGATTACTTTTTTTGAAACGTTAAGAGCTTCTTTTTCTACTGATAATATATATATAGTTTAATGAATATAAATTGCCTTGTTTTGACAGGTGTTGAAAAAAGGTTCCAGAGTTGGTGTGGATCCGTTTCTTGTGTCCGTTTGTAAGTTAAAAAGTAGTATCTAGATTAAAACCAACCTGGAACGAACGAGTGCTGAAGCGAGCGAGTATTCAGAGGGTGGGACTGAAAACGAGTACAGAGAGCAACTATTAAGATATTTGTTGCAGAAATATTAATCATAATTCAATTTGTTTTCATTTTCTAGTTAAGGGATGCAATAAGCTAGTTTTAACTCCGTGTTTGTTTTTTAACTTTTTTTGGCAAAATCAATATAGGTATGAAGGAATCAGCGGTTTTACCCATGGAAATAATTTTTCAATTAATGTTTATCATATTCTTCTGATTTTCAGAAAAATAATTTGTTTCATATCAAAATTAATGTTAATGACACTTTTTTGTCGTTGCATCTTTTCTTACAGGTGAATGGAATCAAATGAATAAGGTTAGTTTTTAAATATTTCAACATATTTTTAACTTTCTTAAAATATACTGAACTTCATTGAAACTCATAATGTTTAATTTGTATTAACCTTACTGAATTTTATATTAAACTTTAGACTTTTTAATGGAATACTGACTTCGTAAAAACATTTTACATTTACAACATGTTTGCTTTCAAGAATTTATTAACTTGAGATGAAAACTATTGTCATTTGTCATCTATGAGCTAAAAATTCAAATAACCGAAGCAAAATACTACACCTAAATATGCTTTTCAATCAAAAGAAGATTGGAATTTAAATTTTGACCGAGCGGCAGGAGACTGGTACCTGTGACGTTGTAGCAGTAAGACGTTTTTAACTCTTAACTGTCATTATATAGTGTTTTACAAGGAAAAACGTGACAAAGTATTTTTAAAAACCATATTTCTCTGCTTTTCGCTGTGTTTTAAACAGTAAGCGCAGAAATTTTTGTGTTGACAGTGTTAGTATTCAACCGAAAGCTGCACAAATACCTTCTCGTATGTCATTACGTACACCAGTAAGCTTTTATCAACGTTACAGTTTTACAGCGTTGGACAAATGTTGAGTAAATCTCATTCAAAACTTACTCATTATTACAACAAGTTTGAAGCCTCCTTGTCTACCTGTGCATATTTGACTCAAACTAAAAGCAAAAACTCTGCAACACATTTGCGCTATACTTAAAAAATATGAATGAAATAATTTTTTTGACAAGTTTAAGGTGGAAAGCAAAAAGTGTCCACAGTTTTTTATTCGCGGAAATATTTCTAAACAATTAAAAATATAAATTTTGCTCGCATTTACAGTTTCTATATTTGAGAAACTAATTCCTCCGATTTTACTTCTGTAACCGTAATCAATGTGCACCAGCGTTGCTTCCGTTTTAAGTCTTTTAGTATAACATTATTAATGACGGCTTAATAAAACTAAAACGTTTAACTTAAAGAGCTGGTGTAAACCTACTGTGGCTGAATGGTTTTGTGGAGCGGCGTGGTTTACCGGGGAAAGGGCTTAGAAGAATGTGTTAGCAGCAGAATACTGATTGAAATAATTTTGCATTTGAACTATGAAATCACTTGTACTTTTATCGAAACAAAGCGGGTACTTTTAGCACACTCGCCTAAGTGGGGTAAAATAGCTAGTGCTAATTAAATTTTGGGTTTTAGACGTTAAGCAAGAACCAAATAGAAATGGTACCACTTGTGAAGAACCTGGTTGACAAAATTTGGACGAACCGTCCCCTCCCTTCACCCAAATATTTGACAGTGCACGAAATTACTTTTGCAGGTAAGTCAAGCAGATCAGTTACTGTAGGTTTAGCAACATAAAACCATAAGTCAGTAAATTTTTCTTTAGTTCTACTTAAGCTTTATTTTCCACTTGTATTTGAGACTAGTTAATGTTGACCGGCCTCGACTGGAGGACCTGAAATAGTTTTTACACATCCATCCCTATGAGTTAAAGTCAAAAATCACACAAAACTATTTTACAGAGTTAACGCTCGAAACAATACCTACAATAATGGCTATATTTATACTAGATGACGTCTTAGACATCAAGACGACCTTAGCAAGGGTCAGTAAGAGCGTCTTGGGTAAGTTTGTAGTCATGTAGCGACGTCCTAAACTCCAAAAACTAATTTATTAATTAACTGACAGGGAAATGTGCATGCTTACGCAAAAAGAGATCTGAGTCAAATTGCTTGTTCTTTCTGTGTGGTATACTGCATTTTATTCAGCTTTCACTAGCAACAAAACTATACGAGTATGTGCCGCTGTTCAGGGTATGATTTTCAGACCATCCAGTCTAAAAGAGGGTGTATAAATCATGGAAAGTTTTGTTTGGAACAGGGTATAAAATTTTACAATAAAATCTAATAATAATAGATTGATTTTCTATATGTATAAAACAGGGTAAGGGATTGGCGTTTTGGGGTTCCTAGTTTAGAACAGGGTATCAAAATCAAGCCATTTCTAGTTTAGAACAGGATTTAGGTTTGTTTACTTTTTTTTCACTCCTGATCACTCAACTCCCGTTTGCTTTGGCGTTATGCGTGATGTGTTTATTGTTCTTTGTAACAGGCAAAAGGGAGGTAAACAGCTTAAGATACATGGTAATATTGTGAATGTACCTGCTGATGTTAATGATACTGTAAGGATGTTGCCA
>JAOBAY020078007.1:0-11100 GCA_025331085.2 Zoanthus sociatus
TTACTGTAGGTCTACCGCGAATTCCGTGTGTGTCTGTAAGTAATGCAAGCGTCCCAGAAAAAGAACAATCCATAACTCTTTTAAAAAACCACACTTACCACTCTAACAGCAGTCTAACAACGAAAGAGCGAAGTGGAAAAATATGGGCGCTGGCTGGCAGCAGCCTCGCATTCGTGCTTTTAAAAAGATACCGCTGACTGTTAAGCAACGCGGGCTTACACGTTTTCGACATTGTCGATAGATAGATAGATAGATAGATTGATAGATAGACTGGAAAGGTAAACCTAGACTCGGCCTACCACAGGTAGCCCGAATAAAAAGGAACACATTTTAAGACCGGTTTGTCACAGGCAACTATCACTAAGATATATTTTGTCAATAAGATATTTTTTTTTATTTATGTTTTCTTAAGCAGAGCAATTTAATTCGTAAAATGATTTCATGGCCTTGGTTTGCTTTCAAAAGCTGTATAGAAAAAGCTGATAACTGATGTAATAATAAACTTGAAACAGTGAAGCGATCCAACAAAATTGAGTTTATAAATCATATCGATAGTTAGTGGGCAGACGTGGGTGGTGCAGTTGCAATGGTAAGACCTCTGCCCTCCAACTATTCCGAGGTTTGAGTCTTTTATGACCTTTTCCGCCTAACTAAATCCGTTTTCCATCCTTCTGGGGTAGGTAAATGAGTAACAGCGTCTGCTGGGAGCTAAACTGCGATGTATTAGTGTCCCGTCCAGGGGGAGTCAAAGACTCTCATCCAGTTAACAATATAGAAACCGGAAATAAACGCCGGCTCCATGGGCCACATGCCTCAAATAGGATTTAGCTTAGCTCGGTTATTAGTGACTCAAGATATGGAAAACATATTTAAAATCTCTGACTTTAATTCCCTTAGGCCTTAATATACATAAGTAACACATCAGTTTTCTACGACTTTTAAACTTATTGGGGTAAAAGACTAAAGTTGCTTTCCAACGACAAGTTCCCCGGTTCTATTCCCGGCTCTGGCTGAGGGAACCAGTGATAACAGGAGATCACACACGAAGGATTATAATTAGAGTAAATGTGAGGTAGAAAAGTAACCACATTTATACTGCGTCAATGGGAATAATTTACAATGCCCCAAAATGACTACGGAGAAACACAAGTATGGATGATGAAAACAAAAGCCTAAAATACTCGGACAACTAGGTTTAAATCAACACCTCAAAATCATGTTGACTGACGTTCAACGATTGAGCCAAAAACGGGCTCAAATTAAGGCTTCTGTCAACATAAACTAAGAATAACAATACTAGTTCTAAGGCAAATCAATATATGAACATTTAGTACTCAAGCTAATTGGCTTATTTAGAATCATAGGTCCACCTGAGAAATAAACTAGCGACAGACTGATAAGTATGGATGAGAGATACAGATAGACAAAGGAAAGACACGACTATGGATGAGTTGCTACCCCTGAGAGATACAGGTAGACAAAGGGAACACGAAAGGGTGCACTTGAGAGAAAAATTTACTCTATTATTCGGATTGACCGAAATATTTTGAAAGCGCACGAATGCAAGTATGGGTAGAGAGTTGGGTAGAAATCCTTAATTAGACAATTATCTTTCAGATATGTTCAAGCAAAATTAAAAATATCTACTCACTCCTAATGGAACAAATCTTTAATTTGACTAAAACTAGGTTTAAAAAGACTTTAAACAAATTCAATGATCACTCAACCATACGGCGAAAAGTTAAGTTAGGGCTTTCTTGCCAAGCCTGTTAGTCAAGTATAACCGGCTGGGAGTAATTATAGAATATCCCGCAACTATTGTTCTTGATTTAACTGCTCATTTCTTTTTAAAGAACGGCGAATGCGCAGGAATAAATTATCGACAGATGCGGGGTATTCTGTAGTTAAGCTACCGGGGTGTCTGTAGAGCACAGTCAAAAAAACGCAAGTTACGAATCGTTTCAGTTTATCTTTAAACTTTTATCATTTCTTCATTTTGTCACATTTTAGAATATCGCAATGTTTTAATATTAACAAAAATATTCAAAATTTTTTTACTAAACATTATAATACTATTTTTGATGTTATCTACGGGTACGGAATCAAAATTTTCTTTTCGCTTCATGATCAACTGACTTCGTACTGATTCTATTGCGCTTAAAAACAAAAGATCTCAAAAAGGAAATCGATATTGGAATATATCCCGCCGTGAAGCATAAATAGCTGCAGCAAACCTCGCACAAAAAGAACCGGCGGGCTAGTGGCACTTATTGATGACAGTGTAACAAAACTCTGTTGGACGTCCGCCCGTCATCAATACTTGCTTTCCAGACAGTACACAAAAAATATAAGCTTGCGCAAGGCTTTCAATTCAATATTTCGAGATGCAAGTTAACAAGACACGAAAATTACGAAAGATATCGATTTTCTCTTAGATCATGTTACGTCATGTAGCAGGATCCCGTTTCTCAAAACACCCGAGAATTCTCGGCCCCGAGAAACCAATACTCCTCGCTACCGTAGAGTAGAATTTAGCAAGGATTACATTGTCTTTGAAAACTAATTTATTCATAGGACAGCAGCTGGTGAAGAAACAAGAGGCCGACAAAGAAAATTGGTAGCTACTTCCAAATTTTAAAAATAATGTTCACGAAATTCGAAATCGACTAAATATTAAATCAAATATTTAACAGGGTTTAGGAGAAAACTATTCTAAAATGTATTTCTCCATGCACGCAGAAAAATAGAATGTTAGGTTTTTCCGAAGGAAACTAAATAGAGATCACTTTTAAATACACCACAAGCCAAATGCAATATTTTGAACTCGAAACAAATATGAATCAAGTCTTGTAGTAAAAATCCAACTAAAACGAACCAAACATTGACAAAAGCGAGAACGAGTAAATAAGTTACAATTTTAAATGTTTTGCGAGCTAACTAAGTTTTAATCTTCAATCTTATCGTGTAATGCTTAGATGAAAATTATTTTTTTGTTACGTTTTTGATAATCTTAAACTTCATGTTTGACTTTTAATTTTGAAAACTTTGCCAAAGCAAATTAGAAGATATTTTACAAACCGGTGTTATAGCATTCAAATACATAAAAGTACTTTAAGCGAGAAGAGCCTTCCTAGAAACACGTCATGGAGGCATTTCATAGTTTTTGTTTGCGATTGCAGGTCCTTGGAAGTTTAAAATAATTTTTTATACGAATTTATCCGCCGCCTGGTTAGCCCAGTTAGTAAGGCGCCAGTCTGCAGTGCGGGAGGCTCTGGTTCGATTCCCGGCCGAACCTTCACTCAGGGTCTTAAAATAATTGAGAAGGTGCTGCTTTTGCTCTAACATCTGCAAATGGTTAGACTTAAACGTCTTCTCGGATAAGGACGTTAAACCGTAGGTTCAGAGCGCCACGTGTAAGAAAACTCCTTGTGGGGTTAACATGTTTACCCGTAGTTTCTTTCTTTCTTTCTTTCTTAGTCTTGCGATCTAAATTTGGTAACATCCCATTTTCAGGCCTGCTACGTCACGTAATCAGGTAAATCAGGTAAATCTGACGAAATTCGGTATCGTTTGTAACTTTGTATCTTCGTAACTTGCATCTCGAAATAGTGGAAGCCATTGCGTAATAGCAAATTAAGGAATCGACACGAGGTCGAGAAACTAATTACTTGTGATAAAGTCGTGTCAAATTGGTGTTAATAGTTTCTAATTAAGAATTCGTTTTAGGTCAAATAACTAATAAGCTTCCTGTTGTTTTGAAAGGTAATAAACAAAAGTACACAAAGCGTACATGTGTCTACTGCCTTTTTTGCTGCATGTTGTTTTTATGTGGGAGAAACTGCAACAAGAAGTCCATATTTTTGCGTTGCTTTATTTGACTAAAGAATACTCCATAGACCTTGTCAAAAACACAAGCTTGCGAAACCCACACACTCTAACGCACGCGAGTCCTTCGTGCGATTTCACTTTTGATTGGTCGAAATTAAACGCGTGACTGACTCCTTGGCAACATCAATTAATCACACGTGGGTCGCTCGTATGCGACATAAAAACAAGTAACAAGCCGAGTTGTTCCAGAAGATACCCGTCGAATCAGATGGACTCTAACCACCTGTCGTAATAGGATATGCCTACATTCTACGAATCGTGCCCACCGGAGTATCGTCATACAGTCAACATTTTGGTCAGGGAGAGAGACGTGATATATTGTAGAATGCGCGTGAAAAAAATGAAAAAATCGCGATACCAAATTAATTGCGATTCTGAGCTACTGATTCCATATTATATTGCCGACGTTAGGAGAAAATATATTTCTCATATTGGCCACTCCGCCAATATCACAAATATATTTTCTCCCAACTAGCCGACAATATAATGTGGAATCACCGGCTCAGAATCGCAATTAGTTTATAATATACGCCAAATTACGTAACTTCAATACATTTATGCACCAGTCAATTGAAGACCCCACCTCCCCCCCTCGGGCCAACTCGAGAGGGCCGATCTTACCAAATGCGCCAATCATAGCGCCGTTCTGCAAAAATAGGATCGGATGCTATGTCGATGTTTCGATAAAAACAATTTGGTAAAATTTTAAGTGAAATGAATTTGAACTGACCTTCCGTAAGTACTGCAAAACAAAAATAAAAATTACTCAAACTTATTCAGTGAAAAGTCTGGGCTCAAGTTGGGAGAATTTAACAATACAACTGGGACTAAAAGGAGTAAATCCCCGACATCGCAATTTATTTAATCTTTAAGAGAACTATTGTCATATATGGACGCAGAATTCGAATAATCGATGAAAAATTCCGCACTTAAGTATGATTCTTAAATGAGAAGTGAACCCTAAAATTGACTTTTCATCGTTTGAAAATTTAGGCATAGTAGAACAATTATATGAAGTATTTTTAAGCTGTTAGCCAAGCAATTCAGAAAAATTTAATAATTTGCAACTAATAAACACAATTTGATCAGCGGCTCAATATGTGACGTCAGCGGTTGTTTATGACGTAGGTTACGATATTAGGATGATTAAAACGAGGAAAAGCCATGGCTACTGTAGGGCATTTGGCTGGTATTAAAGAAAAAAATTTGCAAGACCTAGATTGCCCAAACAATATCAAAATTTCAAAGTGAACTGCCATAATTATGTTTTGAATATCGTAACCTACGTCATACCACATCACTGACAAGCTCATTTGCGACAATGGTATCAAATCTTTTCTTGATAGTTTTCTTCTTTTCTCTATTAAATTTCTCAATGTTATTTTACTAATTTGAAAAAAAAACTTCACAGAGCTAATCTACTACACCAAGAGATTCAAGTGAAAATAGGTTAGTTTTAGCATTCAGTTCTCCTTTAACGTCCCTAGTTTTCCACCAGGGTGTTCCTTTTTGGCCGGCAACCGGCAATTTTCGCCGTCTGTGAATCGCTTCGTTGCCGGCAACTGTTATTATCACAAAACATCCTTGCAGACAAGAATGCAAGTGTTGATGATAGATGTGGGTCGGATTGTGCTACCACGCCCAACTTCTCCACCAGTTCAAAATTCATCTACTGCTACTTCATTTGAAAAGGAAAACCCTGTTTCCACTCCTGGATTTGGACATGATATGAGTTGCTTTCACTGTTTTCTGTATGTGACTGTGAAGCTTTAACTAGAATGCAAATGAAATGGGAAATATCAGCTCCTTCACTGTCTATTTCTGCACTTTTACCACCTACTTCAAAATCTACAGAAAAACCAGCTGTTATAGATATGGAACAATTCTGCTTAAACACTGATTCAAATTAGTGATTTCTGTAAAGTCAGTTGATACTGTACAAAGCCCTTGCAAACTGAACATTGAAGTAACGACTGTTTAGGCATAGTTGGTGGTTTTGTTCCTTAAATTAAAAGTACTTGTATGAAACATTTAGGCTCAAGCAGGATTCAACCCTTTAAACCTTTGTCAAGTGCGTCAGAGATCTTGCAAACTGGGCTTTATGTATCACCCCATGGCCATTTTAGCTAGTTACTATTATAATTATAGTGGTTTTGTTGAAAACCTTGATTTTAGGTCCATGAATCACTTCGTCTTGGGAAACATTGAGACTCTTGGGAAAACAAAACTAACCTTTTCCCTCGGGACCAGACATTAAGTTTATATTATTTTATGTTTTAGAAATTTTTGCAATTGATTTTGTTCGTATCTTTATGGGATACCACTTTCTGGTTCTGCAATTTTGCCAGCACGGTATGTGTCATACCGAAAACAATCATTTCCTTGAAATTACAGTGTGTTTCTTAAAGCCAGTACACCGGTGAATTGTACCAACGTTCCCCGAGGGCTGTACTGCCTTTCCCCAGCAAAGGAGTCTTGCAATTTTTTAAAGTTACTAGACAAAAAACACTTCACAACAGTAACGTGTGATTAAGTTATCCCTTCCATAATTCTAAATGCTGTTATTAAGAGTTTCACATAGAAATAGGTGCTGTCATTGTGACTTGATGCTCTTACAAAAAATTTATAGGCATTTTTCAAGTGTAAAACCTGGTATATTTCTTTGGTTTCTCAAATGCTCAAAATTGCATTATTGTCCAGAACTCAAAAGTTCAAAATGATTCTGGGGATGCCCCAGACCTCTCTAGATACTTTAGCATTCAGCGCTTGATTACCTTGTACCCACTCCAGGTGTACCTGCTTTCCCATTTTGTGTACCCCACTTTCCAAGCCTTAAGAAACACACTGAATTAGTATCCTGGTTTGTTCTCTCTTACTGTGAGAGTGATTGGGAAAACTAGGAAAAAGGCTCAAAGTGAGTTGTTTGATGAATAACTTGCAGGATTAAAGCTGCCCGTGAGGGTTTCAAATGGTGCATCAGAATGGCTGAAAAAAATTTGACTCAGGTGGAAACTCCATCTGATAACAGGTACATCAGTAGTGTGTTGTTTAACATGGGTGGCATTGGGTGACAAGAGCAATGTAACTACGTCACATTTAAAGATAGCGGCCCGCAAGCAATTCAATGACCCAAACAAATCACTTACCGTGAATTATAGATAGAGAATTATCAATTTGAGCTGCTAATGTAGATGCAAATTAAGGAAAACTCTTATTCGAGATTGATATTGTTGGACAGCCGCGATTCCGTTTAAAGGGGCTATGTCACCACGATTTTGTTGCTTTGGGTCAATTTTACGCTAAAATCGTTACTTAGTGGTTTTATTTGTATGTACAAAATGTGCCTGATAAACTTTTGAGGTGAATAACTAATGAAATGTTTTAAAAAGAGCAATCCATAACAAGTTTTTTAATTTTTTGTTGAAATAGCTTCAAAACTTAAAAACGTTGGCCCAACTTTTTCAAGTTTCAATTCATTTCCGTAGCAACAAATGACAGGAAACAGAATAAAGGTCATAATATAGTCTTAAATAACAAACCTGGACTACTATTTTTGGAATTCAGTTAAGTGCAAGAGAGTTTTGAGACTTTAAAAAGATGATAAAATAGCGTGACATAGCCCCTTTAAATCAGATGCAACTGGGAATTAAAAACTGGTCTATTGAAGGTGCGCCTGCCAACTGAAGAAGTGCAAGTTGTTGTAGCCATGCAAATGATATAAATGTTACAATCATACGTGAAAGTACCTTTTTTGTGTGTGTTTAGATACGACGTTGTCTCAGTGGCCAGCAGAAAACCCTACAAGATACTCTTCTTTGTATAATGACAAATGTTAACTGTCATTGTTTAATTTCAAATGGGCAATTTACATTATTTTTATAATAGGCATTAATGCACGTGGTAAAGTACAGTTTATTACATTTAGTAACAAAGGTAAAAAGGTATTTCGAAGAGAAAATATAAAACTTACGAGCAACTTACGAGGATGTGGATGAGGGAAAGATATTGGGTGTGGGATTCAATCAATTTAATTGTTAACTTTTCTTGTTGTTGTTTTTCCATACGATAAAAAGCAAAGCCCTGTTGGGTGTGTGTCTGGATGGTTATGGGAATTTCCTTTCATCTCAAGGGGAGTCTGAGGAAGCTATCAAAATTCTGAGACATGCACTAACAATATGTAAGGAAGTTCTCGGCAAAGAGCATGAGCAGGTACTGTAAGATATTGTATACTTCGTATTTTATTCCACTTATGCGTATATAATATATTTTAGCAGATTCTCCAGTTGTCCCAGTGAGTTATAACTAAGTGCTGTAATCATGGTGCTACCGCTGAGAGTACCATGTCTCCAGCTAATTTGGCCTTGTCCAAAACGTCAATGCGATTGCGACAAAATATGTACGTAGGTACGTGTTTGTGTTGTTTGTGTATGCATCAGAAAGTAACTTTTGTTTTGTAATAAAATGTGTGGATATTTCATAGTTAGCTTTCTATTTCAGTATTTTGTGTATGAGATATCTATTAATTTTAGTCACATTATTCAAGTTTTGGGCGGACGTGGTTGGCACAGTTGCTAAGATCTCTGCTTTCCAACCACAAGGTCCCCTGTTCAATCCCAGCAGTTTGTCGAGAATCAAATATCTGTGTGACCTTCTTTTCCACCTAAGCCAACTCAGCTTTCCATCCTTCTGGAATAAGTAAATGAGTACCAGCATTTGCTGGAAGCTAACCTGCGATGGATTAACACTACAGAAACGGGAGATACTATAAGCGCCTGCTCCATGGGCCACTAGGCTGGTAAAGGATTTATAGCCCCTCAGCTGCAATGGATTTAATAAAGTTCTATTCTATTCTATTCTTAGTGAAAACCTGTTTATTGTTCTTGAATTCTCTCATCTTGTAATATCCACTACTTCGTACTTAGTCAATTACTGTATTACAGTTTACGTCCGTTTATTGTCAATTAAATCACCTTCAATCCCAGCCGATTATCCGTGATCTCTAACTTTATGGTATTAGTAAAACATTCCCAACCTGAGAGCTTAATTCACCGCGAAACGTTTACCAGCAAGTGAACTTCTGCTCCTCCTCAATACTTGCCGTGTATCAGCCTAGCGTACAGAAAAACATTACTGTGGATTAAACTCTTAAAATGCTTTAAAAGGTCTCAACAATTTTGGTTGTGACTACAACTTTCTTCAGGGTAAAGTGACGAGAAATTAATAACTTTATTTATTAGACCCTGGTTGTGATGAACAACTTAGCCAGTGTATGTGCAGAATGCGAAAAATACGAGGAAGCTGAGAAAATCGCCTACAAAGTTGTCACAATTGCCGAGGAACATGACGATTCTAACCTTCCAGCATTCTTGGCAAATTACGGAGACATCTTACAACACGAAGGTAAGGTAATCTTCACACTTAAATTTAAATTGAAGGGACTTAATCATATTTTCGTTGTTCTTTATTAACTAATGTTTGTTAGATTTTTTTTAAAATATTTAAAAGTACTTAAAAGTACTTCGGTTTCCTGTTACGTCCCTCAGAGCGGGGCCAACTTTGACATTTTAAAAATAAAATTTTGGTCTGTGTTAAAAGTTAGAGTTTTTGTTGTAGTTGTACTTTTGTAATCAGATTGTTGTTGTACATTTCTTATCTTATACATGTAAACGGATTATATTATTACCAACACATTTTAAGCAGCATCACCACCATCAGCAGCATCATCATCACCATCCTCGGCATCATCACTATCTGCAGCATTAATAACATCAGCAATGTCATCACCAATAGCATCATCCATATCAGCAGCAGCATCACCATCATCACAATCAGCAGCATGATCACCATAAACAGCATCATCACCATCAACAGCATCAGCAGCAACATCACCATCAGCAGCCTAATCATTATCAGCAGCAGCATCGTCACCATCAGCAGCATCATCACTATCATCAGCATCATCAGCATCAGCACAATCAACAGCATCATCACCATCAACAGCATCATCACCATCAACAGCATCAGCAGCAGTAGCAACATCACTATCAGCAGCCTAATCATTATCAGCAGCATCATCACCATCAGCAGCATCACCATCAGCAGCATCATCACCATCAGTAGCATCACTATCAGCAGCATCAGCAGCATCATCACTATCATCACCATCAGCAGCATCATCACTATCATCACCATCAGCAGCATCATTACTATCAGCAGCATCATCATCACCATCAGCATCATCAGCAGCAGCAACATCACCATCAGCAGCCTAATCATTATCAGCAGCATCGTCACTATCAGCAGCAGCATCATCACCATCAACAGCATCACCATCAGTAGCATCATCACTATCATCAGCAGCATCATCATCACTATCAGCAGCGTAATCATTATCATCATCAGCACAATCAGCAGCACAATCAGCAGCATCATCACCATCTGCTATCATTACTTTTACTAATCTGTTATTTTTTCTACTAGGTAAACTGAAAAAAGCGAAGAAAGTGTTAATACGTGCATTACAGTTAGCAGAAGCAGCCGAAGATGAAGAAACAATAAAGATGATCGAGGGCAACTTGATGCAACTTGAGATTAACGTTAACTAATCGTTTGATCAAGGGCAACTTGATACAACTCCAGATCAACGTTAACTAAATCGTTTGATTAAGGGCAACTTGATACAACTCCAGATTAACGTTAACTAAATCGTTTGATCAAGGGCAACTTGATACAACTCCAGATTAACGTTAACTAAATCGTTTGATCGAGGACAACTTGATGCAACTGGAGATTAACGTTAACTAAATCGTTTGATCGAGGGTAACTTGATGCAACTCGAGATTAACGTTACTAAATCGTTCTCAAAAACTTTTATTTTACCCAAGAACCACTTTGGATGTCATGTTGCAAATATTGTTTAGGTCAATCGCTATTCTTTAGGTCAGTTTTGGTTTTTGTGTAAGGACTAGAAAAGATTGTTGTCATAATACAGTTAGTTCCAGGAAGGACCCGTAGGAAGGTAGATTGATGTGCTCCGGCCTACTGTAGTGCTAGGGGGGGGGGGGGGCTGGGTGCATGTTCTACTAGAAAATTTTGAGAAAAATGGCGTGATTTGGTGCATTTTGGGGATATTTTTTAGCACTCTTCAGGATTATATTTATGTAAAAAAAATATTCCTAAAATGTGATTTGTTGCTATTTCATGTGTAATTTT
>JAOBAY020078017.1:0-11100 GCA_025331085.2 Zoanthus sociatus
GTTCACGTGCGCGTGATGTCGTCTCGTCCAATAGGAGTACGAGAAAAATGGACTTTGATAGTTGGTATATAACAATGACTAGCTGGATATTTTGTATGTAAGCAGAAGCTTTCCGGTGAATCATTACGTAATCAAGATTTTTTGATACCGTTACCTGGTTCCCAGGCTTCCTTTAAAACCAGTGTTACAATATGGCGGAAAAAACATGTACATTACTTGAAGGTGAAGAGTTGGAGAAATTCATTTCCAAAAACGACACGTTTATATTTGACTGTGATGGTAAGTGTTTGTCATTTCAGGGTGACTTTAGTTAATCAGCTGCAGTTTGATTCCATTCTGATTTTTATCTCTTCAAGGCGTCCTATATCTTGCCGATACTCCAATACCGGGTGTTCGAGAAGCTGTCATCGGATTGCGAAAATTGGTACTGTTTACATTCGATAATTTTATTTAGATTGTGTTGTCTTCTTTTAACCACGGACAACAGAATGTTGCTGATTCCAGACCAGATCATATCTTGGCAGAAAACTATGTAAGGTTTCCGGGAGTAGTACATGGTAACATAAGTAGCAGTCAAATAAATCGTCGACCTCCCCCCACTGGTCACAGCTCCAACCCGGAAAACCGGCGACAATTCAAAATTATCCCAGTTTGCAGGTTTTTGGGGTATAAGTATCTCTTGGCCATCCAAATCGGAGAATTTCTCAACATAAAAATATACTTTTACTCTGGCAGAGACAGGGGCCATTCCATTTGATATCCACACCCCCCTATGGATGGGTTTTTCTGAAGGGTTATGGTTACTCAAGAATTTCTTAGGGGGTACTGTGTTTGATTCGTTTTCTGAAGGGTAGAGGGAGAAATCTCAGCTTTTTTCCAAGGGGTGTCTTAGAAAATTTGCTTCATTTACATAAAATTTGTGTCATCTACAGCTATTTTTCTGAGGGGCTCTTGAAAATTACTGAGTTTCTTAAGGGTTATGCCAATAAAACACTTCATCCATATGCATTTCTGAAAACCCCTGTGAAAAAAATTTCTTAGGGTTCAAAGTGAAAAACTATCCCATCCATAGGGGGGTGTGGATATTAAATGGAACTAAGGTGAAATTTACTTTCCAACAACCTCAGTAATAAACTATCCCTCTTTTTGATATTAATCAGCTGTTTTGTTCTCCAAAAATAAAAAAAATCAAAACCAAAGCTGTGCTATTCCCAAAAAGGCTAGATATGGGTTGGGTGCTTTTAAAAGATTGGTGTAATATAAATAAACTACACTTTTTAAAAAACTATTCCAGAGAGTAGTGAAAAAAATGTGATGCAGATTTGTCAATGATAATTTCTAAAATGAATTTAAATGACCTACTACTTTTAATGTCTGATTTATTAGCTATCTACAGACCAAGCTTGTTGCTTATCTTCTTAACCCTTGTCCTGCTATAAACGATTTCATATAAATTAAAATTGTCTTAACTTTTGAACCTGTTGCTGAAACCTTATTAAATGACCATTCATTTTTTATGTCTTTGCAAGTATAATCTAGAAATGTCAATGGTTTTGACTACTTCTGAAGTTTTTTGTTTTTTATTTTCTAAGAAAATTAAAAGTTTTGGCTTTCAAAAGTCTAGCATGTAAAGGGTTAAGATTATTTCCTGGGACCTAATTAAATCCATATGGTTACATTGCTTAGTGGGTATAAATACTTCATGCCAGTGTGCTATTTAGCTAGGGTTAGTGTTAGTGTTAGGGTATCCCTAAGAAGTAGGGTACATGCAGTTATTTGTTTATAATTTTCCCTTCATGTGCACCAGTTTCTAATAATGTTAAAAAACTAAAGCTTTGTATATTGAGAGTTTTTTGTAAAATATGCTTATTCTGAAAATATGAGAGAAATATAAACTAAACATTGTTCCTGTGGTCTCAAGGAAATTTTACAGAGAATGTTGTGAGTATTTTGGAACTGGCCTATCTTTTTAGAAAATGATCCTATAGAGTAAAAAATTAAATTTCTTCGGTAGCTTGCTCAACAAACTTTCTCAAGTTTTAGACTTAACCATATTTATCTTCTCTGTACTATCTAAAGTTTTATGCTAATGAAGCAGATTGTAAACATTAATGAAGTCAGCAAAAATTTGCCCATAATATACAGGGTTTTCCTTTTTGGCCGGCGACCGGCGATTTTCGCTGTCTGTGAATCGCTTCGTTGCCGGCAACTGTTATTATTACAAAAACATCCTTGCAGACAAGAATGCAAGTGTTGATAATAAATGTTGAACGGACTGCATATACTTATTAAGCAGAGTATATATAGAGGCTGACTATATGTCCTATTGGCATGAAGTATATACCACTTGGTATTGTTTAGTTGTGTCATGCATATGCATGGTAGACATAATCATGATAAACTTATGTACATATTTGAGCCGATTATTTGTTGGACTGCACATTTGTACTACTTTTTCTTTAGATTTTATTAAATACAAAGTATTCTAATAACTTGTTAATACTCTTTTCAGGGTAAAAGAATTTTATTTGTTACTAACAATAGTACAAAATCAGTAAAGAGCTATGTGGAGAGACTTAACAAAATGGGATTTCAAGCAACTAAGGTATAATGCTCTTCTAGTGTGTATACAGTATGACCTTTTGCATTGGATGGATAAATCTGAAGGATTTGCCCTGACTTGCTTTTAGATTTAAAGTATAATGTACAGTACAAACCTATTTATACATACACACTTGTGGTGGGAGACCTACGCTTTCTGCCTCCTACTCTCTCACTTTGGTACTTAAATCTCATATTTTTTATGTTCACTAGTATTGAATACTTATATAATACATGAGAACTTATAACACTATTGAGGGTTGATATAATTTACTAAACCTGAAAGGGTTAATGTATGTCACCCTCGCAAAACTGTTTTAGGAGATTTCTGTAGTGCTTGCCATATCATCCTCATACTCTTTCATGGATTGTTAAAGACCCCACTGCACTGTCAAACTGAAACAACTGCAAGAACCGATATTTCTAAGTCAACCGTAACAACTTAAATAAAATTCAGCTTATAACATTGTCTCTTGCTTTTCAAAGTTTTGGGGTTGGCATCTATATGCAGACCTGTCAAGTCTTGTGCATTGTGCATGCAATGCACATATTTCAGTGTGTAGTCTTATGCTCATGTACATATCACTGATCATTTCTCACATATTTTGGAATCAGTCCTGTTTTACTTTGCTGTGAGTCCCAAAGAGTTGGTAAATTTGATTATGGACCTAATTAAGTTACAGTCCACTAAAAGCTCTGTCTTTCCCACACAGAGCAGCTTGAAGTTCAGTGTGTTGCGCTGCGATACGATATGGCCACCTTACAGTAGTCTCATCCCCAGCTGTTTGACACGGCAACAAATTTTGGCAACAGAACACTGCTATCTCTGGTGACATGTTTTGCCATCAATTTCACTGGTTATATCAGATCCAGAGAACAACAATCTACATCACTAGTACTGAACTTAATAATATTTTGCCATTTGCCAATCTTCAGTCTTAAGTAGTAATATTATATAACAGTATTAATTTGCTTTAAAAAGCATAATAGATTGTTCATGGGTCCATGATCAATTAAAGAAAAGAAACAAGTTGTCTTTATGTAAATTTAATCAAGTTATGATACTTTACTTACAGTCAACCTTAGTTTTCACTTGATAATAGTTCCATGAAGACACCAAAACATTAAATAAAAACTAAAATAAGTTTCTTATTTTAAGATATCTAGAAAGAAAGTATGAAAATGCAAAAAAATGATGTTATTCCATTTATAATTAGAACCCTCAATTGGAATACAATTCATCATAACATGCCTAGATGGATTAAAAAACTAAATGTGAATGATCTAATTGGGAAGCTGCAACAGGCATATATCCCAAGAACAGCAAGCTAAGATTCTTTGGAAATTAAAGTCATTGACACCTAAGGTGACAGCTAGGAGGCTGCTTAGTACTAGTGTCAATTGAATCAACCAGCAATAATAACATCAGCTGTGCAAAAGTAGATAATAATGATAATAATAATAATAATAATAATAATAATAATAATAGTGGAAACTTTATTATAGCTTTATGCAATATACAGTCATAAACCTCGCTGCTTTACAGGTAGTTTACAATCGACTACTTGAATTGAACATAATAAACAAAAACGTGCACTAAGGGAAAATATATGATTTTAAAATACATATAGGTTATACAATCATGTTTTAAAATAGTTTTAATAGTTCGTAAGTTCAGGACTGCACCAATCTTTGTTCCTGCTACCAAATATGAAATGTGTGGTCCTAATTGCTATGTTTATCATCTTTCGGGTGACATACTTTTGATCAAAACCCAACTCTGTAAGCATGTTAAGGAAGGCTGACGATTCACTAGCAAACACACCTAGAGCACTTAATGATAATGATAAATAATAATAATAATAATAATGATAACAACAACAACAACAATAATAATAGGATCATAACCAGATTGATTCCCTTATGAAAACCGTCCATACATGCAAAAAAATGTGGAGTTTCAATCATGAAAAGAGGGAAACTCTTTATACTTGAAGGAGAGACCCTTCCTGATGGACAAGTCATGAGAGAGGTGGAGGACGATGGTTATAAATAGAGAGAACAGAAACAAAAGATATCAATTTAGGAAAGAGCTCATCCGAAGAGTGAAATTAGTACTTAAATCCAAACTCCATGGTCGTAATAAGATTACAGCAATAAACAAATGGGCTGTAGCTGTATTGAGGTATGGCACAGGCATAAATTAGTTGGACCAACGAAGAAATAAAGAACTTAGACCGAAAGACTTGAAAGTTAATGACCATGTATGGGGCCTTACATCCTTGAAGTGATGTGAATAGGTTGTATGTCCCTTGGACAAGTAGTGGTAGAGGACTTATCAGCTGTGACGGTTGTATTAAAAGTGAGGTTAACAACTGAGGATGGTATTTCAAGAATACCACTGAAACACTTTTGATAGGTGCAAGAGCAACTGAGGTTTTAGAAACCGATGGCTGGAGGTTGTGTGAAAAATGGGAATTTGAGTGTGGTAAAACGTGGTATAGTCATAATTCTGAGAAGGTGCTTGAATCAGGGTATTCTGTAGTTACTACAGCTTGAAAGTCGCAACCTTTTCAAATTTCATGTGTAAAATGTTTGCTTGTTTATGGGGAACATATTAAGTAAAATTATTTCACCAATTCAAAATGAAGCATCATCTGTGTTGACTAGTTCAAAAGTGGGTTAAGTATAAACTACAGCAGCAGTTGTCCCTCTTAGAAAAAGCTTATTGTCCTTGCAAAATTCAATTATTTTTTCTTTGGGAAAAAAATTTGTAATACGCGATTAAGAGATCAAACCATCTGTAAGGTTGGACACAAAGAGTATTGGTTGAATTTTAAGCCTGGGTTAGCAATAATCAACATTGGGACAACTGCACTTCATGAAATGTTGCTGAATTCAGTTACTAAATCTTCAAAATATTTGAATGGGGCTTGAGGCTAATGTAGGTGTCTGCAAAATTGTTTATATTAAATTACTTATTTTTACCTTTGGAATCAACCACGGTGTCTTTTAATTTTATTTTTCTTCTTCCATCGGTTCCTGCTCTTGAAAGTTATTTTAGTCCTAAACTAAAAGGTTGTTGAAATTGTGTTTAGCAAAGTGAAGGAGCTTGAGCAGGAAGTAACACAAGTTGGTAATAATCTAAGAAGTCTTGAAATCAGCGAAGGAAAGGCTACTGAGAGAGAGGAATCTTATGAAAGCAAGATTGCAGACCTAACTCAGCAGCTTGAAGATGTAAGTACTAATATTCATAATCAGGGCTCGACACTGACGGTAGCCAACTAGCCACAGTCTAGTAGAAATTCATTTTTGGCTAGTAGATTTTCTATTTGCACTAACCACTTGGCTAGTAAACAAAATAAAATTGACCGAGCTAGTTTCTGTTTTTCTCAAGAAGGATATTCCGGAATTTTAACGCTTGGCTAGTAAAAAACGTCTTTGGCTAGTAACATCAAGTTATCATTAGCCACTAGACTAGTAAGTTGAAAAGTTAGTGTCGAACCCTGACAACTAACATTTACACAATAACATGAAAGCAAGGCTTTCCCAGAATCGAACTGGGGACCTTGTGGTTGAAAAGCAGAGCTCTTACCAACTGCGCCTACAACATCTGCCCACATGTTTGGAAACAGGGCTCGAAATTGCAACCGATATGGTCACATTTGCGACTAGATATTTCCTTTTGCAACTAAAGCTTCAACAGCGCTCGCAATTTTGCGATTAATTGTTTCAATTTTGCAACTAAAATTTTACAACCACAAAAATGCGACCATGAAATTTTCTTAATTTCTAGCCCTGGGAAACATTGTAGAAAATATTACTTTTTTACTTTAATTAATGTTTTCTAAATTTGACAGGTTCACTTGTATATCTATGGGATATTCCACTGTGGAACAGTTGATACTCGGAGTTCATTAGGCACCAGTGGATGTGGCTGTCAAGTTATCAGTGTCTGCCTGTCCGAGAATCTTCTTTCACTCTCTGTGATAGTAAAGTTAGACACAGACAAGCCCAGTGCAGACGTCACTACTTTGCTTGTTCTCTATGATACCACTCTCCTTGCTTCACGGAACCACGAACTTTCTGTTGTTGCCAAGAAGTACGGAGAAATAATCACCTTGACAGAGTTTTTTGATGAGACTGTCAGAGCTATGTCAGATGCATGGGAAGATATTTTGTTAGAAATGGATACAAAGTTAACTGAATTCGCTACGGAAAGAAACAGCGCTGGCTCTTCTGTCAGCACCGAGTTTTTGACCTTGTTAACTAGGGGTGTTGCAAGTCCTGAACTGCAGACCTTTCTAATACATGGGCTAACTGAAAAGGGCCTAAAGAAGCTTGGCCATAGTGTTGAAAATTCCTACTCAAGTATACAAAGTCTGGCTGTGAAACATGTAGAGTGTGTTACCCAAGCATTGTTATATCACGTGACAGAGCTAAATGGTATGGCAAAGTGGTATGATAAATTTGGAGTCCTTGGATTTGAAGATACTTCAATTCAGTCTGTAATTAGAAGTATAGGTTCTTTGATGCTGAAAACAAGGGAATTAATTCAAGTTATCGGCACAAGTCTTAAGAGCTTCGAAGCTTTTTTTCAATGGTTGTATTCTACAATTCTGCGGCTCTCAGATGAGAAGGTGCCCACTTTTGTCAAACAGTTTAGCCAGCAAGATATTCTTTTGGTTGTGGCGTTCTTAGAGGACCAGTTGGCATTTGATAAGCAGGGAAAGTTTACATTGGAAAGAGTGGGTCAGTACTTTGAAGACAAACCACTTTCTGTCAATTTTAGCAGTGGTGCAAGTCCCTGGAGTAGGTATGTAGAGTCTGTCCCAGAGCTGAAAGCAAGCCCTTTTGTGATAACTCAAGAGAGTGAAGCATCCTTTACAGGGCTCTTGAAGATACTCAAGGAGAATCTAACTGTTGTTTTCAGCAATCCAGGAAATGTGATTGGTCAGTCATTCTTGTTTAAATGTGCTGTTCCAATGTGTTGCTGTTCCGATTTAAACACTGGGTTGCCTGTGATTTCTCAGACTTGGTCTGTATCTCAAGCAAGTCATCTTGTGGCTTTTACAGCAGGTGAGAAGATCTCTGAAAAACTTTATCTAGTTAGTCTCAAAGTGGTTCAAACTGAACAGTCACCTGTCATCAGAGCTGCTTCAGTAATGTTGAGCCAATTGGGGAATTCCGTGCCAACAGAAGCTGTAAATATATCATTTAAGGATGCGATGTTCTACAATTTAGAAACAGTGTCAGTGCTGCTAGAGGAGGAGAGAAAAGAGAGTAGCGAAGATGAACCAGTAAGTGTACTGGCACAGATATCTTTGTCAGACATAAACCAGAACTTCTTGATAACATTTCCCGTGCTAGATACCATCGTGAACACAGCAGGCTTATCGTGTTATGACATAGCCGCAAGTGTAACACAATTTAAGAGACTTGTTGGTGTGCAAGGAAGGTCACTCTGTGTAAGTGGCAGTAGAAAGGTTTCTTGTGTGATGGCAGAATCTGGTCGACGTATTCGGCTTCTCGACATGGATGCTGAGGAAGAAGAGGAGGAGGAGGAGGAGGAAGAAGCAGAGGTTGATAATGATCGGGAGAAAGACAAAGAAGATGAAACAACGAGCGTAGCTGATTCAGAGCTGCATATGTCGTTTTGAATCCAACTTTGGTTAACCCTTTCATTCCCAGGTGTAATTCTTAAATTCTCCCAACTTGAACCCTTACTTTTCATTCAACAAGTTTGGAAGAATTTTACTTTTAATATTTTGTAGTTTGCTATGTTCGATCAATTCTGATTTTCACATTACCAGATGTCTTATTTTGTATGTGTTATGTAAGGAGAAGTTGGGTGTTGATAACTGACTGCGACTGAAAGGGTTACGGAGAAGAAATAGCCGAGATAATAATTAAGCAATAAACATACTTTTCTGTGGGCAGTGCTTGTCGTTTGAAAATCGTAGGTGTGTGAAAAAAGCTCACCTAAAATTTTCTAGGTGCACGATTCCCCCTCCTCCTTCTTTATAATTTGTTTTTATTTCGGAAAATATTTTCCTATGCCTTTATATACCTTTCCCAAAACGGAAAGTTTTCTTAGTGTTTCGAAAGTTTTTCTTTAGTGCAGTATTTGACTATTTTTATTATCCGATAACTTTCCCAAAAATGAACGGTTGTAGTGGAATTTCCTTTTTAATTTGGACTGAGTTTATGTTCAGCACAATATTAAACTATGTTTGCTATTTTTATATCGATCAAAATTTCGAACTTTGAGCAGAAAATCACAGGGGGTTCAAATGTACAGTCTTTATCTCTAAGGCGAGCGATTTTTTGTGAGTAGATGCCTTATTTTTTGCTCTTCCCGGATCGATTTTTTGTGCGCGAGCGCGATCGCGCGCCTCAAACTACAAGCACTGTGTGAGTTTACTGGCATAATGAATCACTTAGAATGTTGGAAGAACACTTGAAAATTTTGTAAACTCCTCGCCTTTGGCTCACGACTTACAGACTTTTCTGGTGTTCTCCCAACATCCCTCGTTGTTTATTATGCCGGTAAACCCATAGAAAAGTATGTTTTATTGCTTTTTTTATTACATAACTTTCAAATAAACACCTAACACATGCAAGTGAAGTTTTTATTCGATCAAAATTTAAAATTTCTAGAGATTCTTCAAATCAAGTGAAAAAGCCAATCAAATCTATTGTACAAACCAAATCTCATCTGACTGTCCAAATCGAATCGCGTCAAACAAATAATTTCAAAATTTTCTCAACTATATTTAATGAGCAAAAACGTAAAATTTACAACGTCATTGAAAAGTAAGGTTTTCTGTTGAAATAGAAAAAGACAGAAAGCCCGTGTTCCGGATTACACGTTTATGGCTAGTAAGCTTAGATGTTGATATTTTCAATTTGATGTGAAGAAATGTGACTGAACGCAGCTGTTTTCTGTTGAGAAATATTCGTATTGATGGATGGAAATTGGAGCTGTTTTAGTAGAAGCCTAAATTATTTTCTCGGTGGTTCAATCAAAGTTGAATTGGACTTGACATCTCCAAGTACCACGGAAAGGATATTGTTGTATTGAATAGGCGAAGTCGCTGAACTGACGGTACGTTTTCTTATAAAATTTAGAGGCTAGGCTTCGTTACCGCTGCACAGGCTATTTAATTTCTTTGTAATTCTTAATGAAAATAGACATTTTTTGTCTCAAAAAACCCTGCAAATACACCTGCGGCGCTTTGTGTTGCGTTTTTGGTTTGTTTTGCTTGTAATTCTATCTACTTCTTTAGTTTGCATTGCTTGCTGCAAATCGTTTCTTTTTCTTTGTTTATATGTCGTCACTGAACTCAGCAACATTTTTGGAGCCTTCCTCTTTTGCCAATGAATCAAATCACCGAAGGTCATTGTTTTTAGCAGTCAATTTTTTGAAACAAAAAAGGGACACTAATGTTTTTTTTTTTTTTTTTGCTTTCCAATTTTCAACTGTGGATTTACTAGCAGAATAAACCACATTTATTTAACATATCACAGCGCCCGTACCCTTTTGGTTGTTTTATAAATTATAACGTAATTATTCCAGTAACCGTCAGAGTGTTTATTAAATTTTTTGTGTTTCACAGGCAGAACATATTCAAGCGCAGCACTTATTTAAAAGAGACAGTATTTTTATTGATTTATTTTCTTGCTTTGAAATTAATTTTGGTAGAAAACCTTAGTTTCACTCATTTGTTTTTGCTTAGATAAACTAAGTTCTTTTCTTTTCCTTTTCCCAACTTAAAGGCGTCACTCTGCTTCGGTACAGTCCACAAGCTAGACCTGGTCTGATACCTTACTTTTTATACCGTGAATTTGTTTAACAGCCCCAAAAACTTTACTCAACGTGCACTCGTTCTTTGATTAATCGCATGTTGAGAACGATGGTTTATAGCCATTGCTGGCGCGTTACCAGGAGTTTTTCAGAGGTACGCACAAATTGATGAGATTACTAAGTGGTTCTTGGCAAAGTGCTTCAACAACAGCAATCTTTATTCGTTTTGTACTTAAAGATATTTTAATCACATGCTCTTACTAAAACACAACACAATAAATCCCTTGTATCTTTACCTGTATCTTTGTTATGCTTGATGGAAATGTACAAAGGTTCTTCACGGACGCGCTAGCGAACTACGACTATTAGCGCCAAATTCAGCGCACAGCCTGCCTACTTATTTAATATAAGGATTATCACACTCGGACATGCAACTCGGCGCGTTTATACCTGTTCCTTAAAAGATTTTCCTGCTTCGAATCACATTTTTTTACTTAAGATTTGCGAGGTACTATACTACAGGTACGCACGTGCGTATTTGCGTACAGATACAGTAGCTACGCGCCTGCACTGGTCTTGTGACTAGATTTTACGGTTGGTGCAATAGGGCTGCGGGGTTATTACGTCATAATTCGGACAAACAAACGAGCTAAATAAAATCAAGTGGAGGAGGACGCAATCTTTTCAACTGA
>JAOBAY020078026.1:0-11098 GCA_025331085.2 Zoanthus sociatus
ACCCACTGGCGCGCAACCTGCAGTTTCAACACTCACGCTGTAGACTATACTGACTACATGCGAGGGAATTTCCGTGACTTTAACATCCTGTCTTATGTAGGTGTTGGTCAGTGTAAGAAAGTTGATTACATCAACATTCGCAGCCATGCTGCGACCTCTACAACTGCAAAGTTCTGGCAAGATAATATTCAGATGCTACATGTAGACAGTGATCAAACCGGATGCCCTTTCCTCGCTAACACAGGAGCAGTCTTTACGGAGGACAATTTTGGTTTTTATGAATCAGTTAATCCAAAGTTTCGTTGCACAGCAAGCCCCGATTCAACTACTCAGTATTGGTTTGGCGGCTATGAATAAAAGTTCCTAACGAGGGCTCAAAACACTTCTTCAACTAAAAAAGAATTAATCACTAAAATAAAAAACTAATTTAAATAAAACAAAAACTGTTAAAATAGCAATTGGGAAATGTTTGTACAATGTAACTAGGGAAATTTGTTTTCGGAAAATCGTCAACACTTGTCATGATCAACATTTGAATATCAGCTCCACCCACAGCACATATATTAGCGGGAACTATGATAATTAGCTAAACCAAAGTAGAACAACTTTTTCCACTTATCATTTAGTATTTGCTTCACTCAACGAACAAGTATACTTGCATATTTCAAACATGTGAAGAAATAACTAATTTACAATTCCTCATTAGCAAACAAAATTAAGTATTAAGTAAAACTCGACGATATATGCAAGTTATGCTTTTTCATTTTCACACCTGAGACTCATAAAAAAATTTATGTTTTTATTCTATTCCCGAGCTGCATTTAAATTGTTCACGAGAGCAGATAAAAAGCACAACTGGAACTTGTTACGATAGATCTGTACAAAGTTTGATAGTAGAGTTGACAGGTTAGGAACTTGATAACTTTCTTTGTTATATGTTTTTGTTCTCCTTTTCCATATTGAAATATGACGTTGATCGTGCACAAATAACGTTAACAAAAAGTTTGAGATGTAAATGAGCAATCACAACTAGAACAAAAGATCCTAACCGTGACCGTGCACACAACATAAAACAAAGAAACATTGTAATCTTCCATAATATTTTGCTAAGTTTCCTAACCAGTCCATTCTAACCAACGTCAGTGATCTGTAAGGTCTCACAAGTTGGCACAACAATAGAATACCCCGCAACTGTCGGTGATGACATGTTGATCTATTCTGCGCAATTGTCGTTCTCTAAAAACAAATATACGCTGAATTATATTAACGACAGTGGAGGGTTATTCTATTCTTATTCCTTAATAAGTAAGCTTTGCTCACTGTAAAACATCCGCGCTTGCAATTGGTCAGAATCGATCATGTGATTTTATTTACTGTTAGGAGGGTTAGCGTGGCTCAGTCGTTAAAGTCGGGGATTTGAGTGCGGTTAATTGCGTTCGAGTCCTCGATTCGGACCACTAAATAAATTTGTCGTTTGATGATCCCGGGAACAAATTCACCACGTTTTGTAAATTTAGGAATCTTAACGGGAGTGATGGGGTTTTAAAAATACTGCAAAGCCTCTTTTTAAAAGTTTTAATTACGTGTCCAATCAATTAATTTATTTAATTTGCCTTTTTAGTTTACAAAGGAAGTTTACAATTTTTTTTGCTCATATCAAACTCCACGGCCTTGAAACTCAGTGCAAACTGCTAGAGTTAAATAAATTCATCAACCAATGATTTAAGTATTATTAGTTTCTTCATCTCTGAAGCGTCGGACTGTAAATTATTCATATGTCTAACAGCTAAGTCAGCATATACTTCTATTCTAAATTTATGGTTCATCACTATACTGATAAGCCGCAGCTCGAAGAGGATAACAAAAACATACGTTCTTAGTATGTCTTGTAAGTCAAACCTTATCTAAAAACAGACTAATATACCAAGTAAGGTTCCTGTAATGTAATAACGGAGGTTTCATTAAAACAGAAAATATATGGCTTATTAGCGGTGTTGTTACCCGGCTGTTTTGAGTATTTTGGAACCACGATGACTTTTCAGAGACCGCATGTATGGCCCAAAAGATTCTTCACTTTGTGCGCTTGGCAAATGTTTTCAAGTTCTAAATTCAAATCATGCTGATTAAACGGACTATAAAAAATGGCCTCCGCAATAACTTGCCGATAGGTAATTATCGAGACCGAAGCACATCCATGCAGGTCGCAGGGTTCGAAATTTATTTTTAACAACCACGGCAAAAGTTAGCCCCATGTCACCTTGAAAAGCAACTTGGGGCTATTTGGTGCATTCCTGGGACGATTTTTGTTGATTTTTGTTTCCGTTCATTGTTTTCGATTCAAACGCTTCTCTTAGCTTCACAGTTCACGTTCCACTGTCGGTCACGATCACGTCAAAAACACGAATCAAGAAGCGTTAACAACATTTTCGAAAATTCGATGATACTGTTGTTTTTCAAGTTATTGCGATTTTTAGCCCCAACTGTCACCATTTTCATCATCTTTTTCATCATCTTTATTAAGTTAGTAAAGCCTTAATATTAAAGCATCACACTAACTATTGTAAACAAATAAATAAATATACAAAATTTAAAAAATAAAACCTGAACTATAGTATAAATATTTAAAAGAAATATCAGATATTTAAAAACTATTCTAAAAAATTTTCAAGGTCTTCTTTAAACTTTTCTAAAGTAGTAGACGTGGCTATGTCTGGCGGGAGTTTGTTCCAGTCTGTGGCAGTTCTAATAAAAAAAGAATATTTAAATACATTTTAGTGCTTATTGGGACTTGTAATTTAAACTTATGACTATTTCTTGTCCGTGTTTCCTTAGATAATTGCAAATAAGACTGTTTGTTTATACAGAAATGTCAGGCGTGAGATTTTCCTCCTCTTTTCAAGGGGCTGCAGTTGTAATTTTTGAAGCATACTTGTGACTCTGGATATATATCGATAATCTCCTGTGCAATATCGAGCAGCAGATCATCTTGTACTCGTTCTAACTTCTCAACATCGCAGTTGTAATGAGGGTCCCATGCTGGTATTGCATACTCTAATTTTGGTCTTACACTTGTTGTATACAGGGTTTTCTTGACATCCTCTGTGCAGAACCAAAAATTTCGTTTTATCAGGCCCAGCATCTTGTTGGCATTGGCTGTAATATTTTCTATGTGCTCTTTCCACCTCAATTTACAATCTAATTGTACACCCAAATATGGATGGGAATCAACGTTGTCCAGAACTTGTCCACAGAAGGTATACTCTCTTAATGGCACATCCTTCTTTAGTGAAATGCACATGGTAGAACATTTTTTAGGGTTAAATTCCATTTGCCATTTATTTTGCCATAATTCTAAATTTATAAGATCATTTTGGAGAAGTTGGCCATCACTTGCTGGATTTATTATTGTAGCCGATACAGAAGGCAGTCATCTGCAAATAAACGGGTTTTACATTGGAGATTAGATGGTAGATCATTTATGTAAAGAAGAAACAATAGGGGACCTAAAAGAACTGTCCCCTGTGGAACACCAGAGATAACTTTTTGCTTGGTTGAAACTGTTCCATCATTTACCACTTGTTGTGACCGTTCTGTGAGAAAAGACATGATCCACTGATGTAACTGGCCACGCACGCCATAGAATTTCAACTTGCTGAGCAGCCTTTGGTGCGGCACTTTATCAAAAGCCTTTGAAAAATCTAATATAGCCAAATGGACTGATTCATTACACTGTAATGCATGTGCAATATCATACAGAGTAGTAACAAGTTGTGTCTCTGTTGAACGTTTAGCTCTGAAACCATGTTGAGAATCCACTAATATGTTGTGCTGTAAGTGTTTCATAATGTGACTATGTATAATATGTTCTAAAATCTTGCATGTGATACATGTTAAGGAAATAGGCCTGTAGTTCTTAGGATTACTTCCTCCCCCTTTTTTATACACACCACAGATGTTAGCTTCCCTCCATTGAGTAGGCAATATAGTACTGTCAATTGACATTTGGAATATGTCAGTAAGTATTGGTGAAATTTCAGTGGCAGCCATTTTAAGGAGCCATGGAAATAATTGATCAGGGCCAGGGGCCTTGTCATCCTTGAGATGTAAAAGTTGTTTCTCAACAACTTTACAGTTAATCCTAAGTGGTTCAATATTAGGTATTTGACTACTGCCAAGAGATGGTATCTGACTAAGGTCTTCATCAGTGAATACACTTGCAAATTGTGAGTTTAGGGCCTCTGCTTTGGTCTTTGAATCACTTACAACCAATCCATTGATCTCTAAATCAGCCACACCAACTTTGTCATTTTTCACCTTTTTAATATAAGACCAGAAAGTCTTGGGATTATGCTTAACAGATTGAACCAAAAATTCTGATGTGCACTGATTACGTGCCCTTGACATCTCCTTGTGTAATCCTTTCCGAATTAATCGAAAATTTGGAGTTTGAGTATATACGAAATAGAAAGAAGTATGTTGTCACAAAATTAATCTATTTTATATTTTATAAATGGTCCGAAAAGATCGTTTGTAAGAGAGGAACTTCAAATTGTAAATAAATAATAAATAATCAAATATTTCTATAGCGCTTACATTATTTAAAAATATTCTAAAGTGCTTAACATGGAAAATGTACTAAAATGACTAGTCTAAATACGATAAAATATGTATTGTCTAAAAGAAAGGATTCAAAAGCTAGTTTAAAATAATGACTTTTAAGTTTAGCCTTAGAAGTGTCTATTGACGAGCACGATTTGATCTCGGCTGGTAGGGAGTTCCATACCCTGGGGCCGGCCACAGCAAATGACCGGTCCCCAAAGGTTTTACGTTTGGTTTGAGGAACTTGAAGTAGCACTTGTTGGTTGGAACGTAAGGAGTAGCGTGTAGCAGACGTTTTGTACATGGGTAAACTGCCACTTTTGTCCACAGATCGCGTCGGGGTTTTGTCACTTATTAGCTCTTTCATAAAAAGATGGGAAATGACCCTGGAAATGATACTTGCTTTAAGAAAAGTATAGATAGCACAAAAGTGTTAGTAGCTAACTTAAAACAATGATAATAGGCACATGGCCACGTAAGGCCTAAAAAGGCCGAAACAATTGTCCATAGCCGCTAGCAACCAGGTTCACTATTTTCTATGGTTGTTTAAAGGGGTAAACCCCACTACCAAAGTGACCATAGTGCCCAATATAGTGGCTTCAAGTTAGCTACTACTACGTTTGTTTTATCTATTCATAGGTACTCTTGTTATACTACTAGTATAGATACTAACGTGACCATAGTGCTTAATATATAGTGGCTTCAAGCTAGCTACTACTACGTTTGTTTTATCTGCGCATAGGTACTCTTGTTATACTACTAGTATAGATACTAACGTGACCACAGTGCCCAATATAGTGGCTTCAAGTTAGCTGCTAGCACGTTTGTCTTATCTGTGCATAGGTATTCTTATTATACTACTAGTATAGATACTAACGTGGCCATAGTTCTCAATATAGTGGCTTCAAGTTAGCTACTAGCACGTTTGTTTTATCTATGCATAGGTGCTCTTATTATACTACTAGTATAGATACTAACGTGACCATAGTGCCCATTATATAGTGGCTTCAAGTTAGCTACTACTACGTTTGTCTTATCTGTGCATAGGTACTCTTATTATACTACTAGTATAGATACTAACGTGACTATAGTGCCCATTATAATGGCTTCAAGTTAGCAAATAGCACGTTTGTTTATCTATAGCGTTAGGCAAAAAAATATATATATATTCTGTTGAAATGATTTCCTTGGTTGTCGAGATATTATAGTCGAGTAAAGCTCGCGTAGCAGCTTCTTTCCAGTCTTAACTTGATACTAATAAATGAATGAAACGTAAAACTAAACCAAATAAACAGGAATCTAGTCTGAAAAACAAGAAACTTACCAATGTTGTCAAACACCACGGGATAGAAATAAGCGAATTGAGAATAATCCAGATAAAGAGGTAAGCAGGCTTCAGTTGGGGCATGTCCTGACTTGCACTGTAAAACAAAGATGTAAAATTAACCACATCATACTTAAACAAAACAAAAAGATGAAACTTACGTTCTAAAGCTTGGTTTCTGAAGATCTATAATAAATAGTCTCTTTCTTCATTGGCCAATGAATTTTGATTTCAGGTGTGTGATTGAATTTTGTAATTTTTTCTCGGTGAAATAAGTTTTGTTTTTTGCATGAAACACACACGATGCTGTCATTTGGCTCCAGAAACAGATAACATTCCAGAGAGCCTTGCGTGCCAAGTGGACAACTTTACAGCTGGAAGTGGCAACCTGCCTGCAGCCACAACAAGGGTTTCCTGATTGAAATCTTAAGAGGATTGTTGAAAAACACCTTCTCCAACTGCCAGTTGTAGCAGTATCATAAATCTCAGTTTGTCAATAAGCCCTGTCCAGATTATTTTCCTTTATTTTGCAAGTTGTTTCCGCCCTTATTCATCGTATTTATCTCGTTACCGTAACAATGCAACTGATACTCATATTACACAACAACAAGAAGTGCGTTTTAAACATCTTTTTCCGTATTCACGGCATTATCTTCAACTTAAAACATACCAGTTCGAAAGTATTATTATTAAATTTGAACCATCAATCCTCATCTGTGAGGGGCAGGTCCTACACGTTAAATAAATGAATAAAACATAGACTGTTTGACTCAACACAGATTTTTCAGATTTTTCTGTTCACTAATAGAGAACCAAACAATGAACATTGAATACCTGATCATCAGGGAAATGCATAAGCCAATCGTAGCAGAGTAAACGATGGCCAAGGGGTAGAGTGGGTTGGTCCATATGGAGTAACAATCTGCAATGGGAAAACTACCTTTTGTTAAGAAATTATCACTTTCATATCAAATGATATAAATGTAATCAAGAATGATAATGAAAATAATGATTTTGATGACAATGAATGATGATAACGATGACAGTGAGTGACGTTGATGTTGATGATGAAGACCATGATGATGATAATCATGATGGCAATGATGACGATGATGATAACGATGGCGATGATGATGATGACGATGGTGATGATGATGATGATGATGATGAAGACCATGATGATGATAATCATGATGATGATAATCATGATGATGGCAATGATGACGATGATGATGACGATGAAGACCATGATGATGCTAATCCTAATGATGATGATAATGATGACGATAATGATGATGATGAAGACCATGATGATGATAATCATGATGATAATGATGATGATAATCATGATGATAATCATGATGATGGCAATGATGACGATGATGATGATGATGAAGACCATGATGATGCTAATCATAATGATGACGATAATGACGATGATGATGATGATGATGACGATAATGATGTTTATGATGATGATGATGAAGACCATGATGATGATAATCATAATGATGATGACAATAATGACGATGATGATGATTATGAAGACCATGATGATGATAATCATGATGATGATGACAATAATGACAATGATGATAGTACTGGTGGTAGTGGAGATGATGGAGATGATGGTTTTGATGGTGCAGGCTTTCAGATAAGGGCCGGTGAAGGGCCGATTTTGCCGCTTCTCTCTTGAATTTTGAGGAATAATCGTCATAGCACAGGCTTTCGCAAAAGCAATTTCTGGGTGGAAGTTAATTGAATTGTATATAGTTAAATGTCATAATTCATACAACTTAAAAATAAACATTTAACCATTTTGTGGGAACTCTTTATAAAAGCACAGCAATACACATTAATTTGTCATGGAAAGCACAGCACAGCAGTATTCTGCAGTAATCAATCTTTAAAATATACCTTCGACTGCATTTTGGGGAGGGGCATATGTGTGCGCCAATTAAAATTCTCCTGATCTTTCTATAATGACAGCCTTTCTCGCATCCACTTAAAGTTTTTAGCCATACCACTAAAAAATTAACTAAATTCCTGTAGTGGTGATGATGATGGTAATAGTAAAGCGAAAAATCAGAAGAATAGAAATGAATGCTTAATGAAGCAAGAACTGAATGGAAAAAGGTATGAAATGCGGGGAAATGACAATGATGACAAGATAATAATAAGATAACAATAATGACAATTACAGAAAGATAATACCTCTGAAGAAGCACCAACTCATCATGTTCTTCAAACATTTCTCTTGAGAATTTCAGCTACAAGAAAAAATAGACAAAAACAGTTATCAAATCGTCATCTCGAGGTTTCAGTAATAAGCAAAACAGTAGTTCAAGTTCAGATGCCTTGGTTTCTGTAAACAGAAACATTTAACAAAGAGATTGGGCGAGAAAATGATTCTATTAGGAATTGATCCCGAGTCTCCAGATTGGCGCGCTTTAAACCACTCGGCCACAGAGTCATCTACAATGTAAAGCTAAAAAGCTAAATCCTTTACAAGCCTAGTGGCCCATGGAGCCGGCTGTATTATCTGGTTTCTGCTGTGTTAAGCGGATGAGAGTCTTTGACTCCCCCTGGACGGGACACTAATCCATCGCAGGTTAGCTCCCAGCAGATGCTGGTACTAATTTACCTACCCCAGAAGGAAGGAAAGCTGAGTTGGCTTAGGCGGAAAAGAAGGTCACACAAATATGTGAATCTCGGAAAACTGCCGGGATCGAACCTGGGACCTTGTGACAGTTGGAAAGCAGAGATCTTACCAACTGCGCCAACCACGTCCGCCCCCAATGTAAACGTGATGAAATTAGCCTTGGAGAGATCCTAAAACCATAACAATTCATTTTCTGCTGTCAGGATTACTACTCTATATCCGTTCAAACAGTATCATTTGTTCAGGCAGACTTAAAAGGGGAGTATCAAGGGTAGAGAGTATAGGTCTGAATAAGCAAAATCAAGCAAAACTTGAAAAATGGACACCTTGACGTGAAATCAAGTTTTGAAAATTTTGTTAGTAACAGTTGGAAAATCATATAGTTTATCGAAGACGTCCTTTGTTTCTTTTCGTCAAAAATTTCCAGATTTTAATAACAATAAATGGTCTGCTTTTCGCTGGCTTCATTTTTCTGATATAGTGGGGAAAACGGTTTGAATAGGCCGAACTCTTCTTTCTGTTCGGCCATTTCGCCATGGCGAACTTCGGTGAAGTAGCGATTAGCTGAGAAATTTCTTTTGGAGAAAATGTAGCAAAACCATATACTTTACAAACAATGTCTATGCAACGTAGAGGAATTTAAGATAAAAGATGCAAGGTTGTTTGCAAGCGACTCAGTGTTTGCATCGATTTTGTTGTCCTTGGCAATGAAAAGGCGACAGAGCTAAGTACAAATGAAATATATATTGCCAGTTATGTGTTCGATTTATTTTCAGTTGTTTCAAAGACTGTTGAATTTTAATTTTTTAATTTTAACTTTCTTTGTAGGTGAATATAAACAGGACCTGTCCTACATGTACTTTGGCTAACCAACTGCCATTTCATAATCTTAACAACTCAGGTTTCGAAAAGTTGTATGGAAATTTATCGTTTGTCAATTCACCTGGAACGGCACATAATGTGAGTGATATGCAGGAAAGTATAGAAATAATAGAAGCCAGAAAGAAAGATTCCAGAAATTTATTATTGTGTCATCTAAACAAAAATGGCTTGCAAAACAAATTCGAGGAATTTAAAATTACATTCGTAAACGACCTGAAGGCGCAAGTTGCTTTTATTACTGAAACTAAGATTGACTCGTCTTACCCCAATACACAATTCCAAATTGATGGCTACAAATAGTCTGGCAGCATATGTAATCCTGTGGGTTTTTCGTGAAGAAAACAAGCCACCTATCTGGATGTGTTAAGGGATCCCTAAGGAACATAAAATTACTTGTTGGCAATTTTGTAACTCACACCGAGAGTCGCTACAGCAGGTTTTTGTAGGGGTATGTAATATTAACATGAAAACGAGGCTGGACAGTACAAAGGCCTATATCTTTTGCTAATTAGAACTAAATGATGCCAAACTTTACCAAACATGATACAGTGGGTAGAATAACATATCGCATGCATAAATTATAACTTCTGGTCACGTGATTATAGTTGCATGGAAACGAGGCTGCATAGGAAAATTCTTTTTTAAAGCCAAAAAAAGGAGTTGTTTCTCCATAAATTATTGATATTTGACACTAGATACCTAGTATATGACTACAGTTACGTCAGTTACAACGATGGTTACATGATCACGTTAGCATGGGAATGAGACTACATCATAAAAATGTTCTTTATTACTTAAGCCGAATATTGAAATAATGGATATAAAACCATTAGATATATGCCGTTTCTTTTAGGACAACAAATTACACAACATCAGGAAAAAAAGTCATGACAACACCTCACTGACATCCTTTAAGTCCTATATCGATAGGGGAACGGCGAAGCAGCAGGTGTGGAATCACTGGGAGCTGTTGTTGCAAACTTGCATGCAGGTGGCTCAGGCCATATGGTCGTTCTTTTTTGACCTGAGCGGCCAAGCAGCCCTATTTAGGATTGCTCTGCTTGCTTCCATTGACTGAGGACGGAGCTAGAAAAGATGCTCCAAACATAGATTGTTTCATTACCACCTGGCCAGTATTGCCAGTATACCGCGCTAAGCGGGTAACCCTCATGGTGGACGAAACCAAAAGGAATTTCACAAGATCATCTTAGCATCTTGGAACGTTAGAACTCTCCTTGACACAACCACCTCCAAGTTAGGCAAACCTGAACGCAAATCAGCCCTCGTAGCTCGAGAACTCACTCGTTACAAAGTCGATGTTGTGGCCCTCAGCGAAACCCGCTTCTCCGACAAAAGCCACCTCACTGAGATTGGCGGGCGTTACACCTTCTTCTGGAGTGGTTGCTCCAGTGAAGAACTTTGTGAGGCTGAGGTCGGCTTTGCCATCAAAGACCACCTTGTGAAGAACTGACTTGGCAGCACCCCCGAGGGTCTCAATGATCGCCTCATGAAACTCAAGTTTCCACTTGGCAAAAAGAGATCTGCGACCCTTATTAGTGCCTACTCTCAGACCATGACCAATCTTGAGGAAGCCAAGGAGATTTTCTATGAAGAAATTAACTGGAAGGTCT
>JAOBAY020078037.1:0-11098 GCA_025331085.2 Zoanthus sociatus
CGGTCACTTGGCCGACCACGGCGGATCGGGCGTCGGAGGGGATGAATTGGGGGGTACGAGGGTGCATGACTGATCTTGGGTCCTGGCCCGTGCCCTTTTTTTTGCCCAGCAATTTTGCAAGCCTGAGCTTGTTCTTAAATTGTTCCCAATTTTCTGCCAATTATTCTGAGCCTCACTGTTTCTATAAAATTGTTCCTATAACAAAATGCGTGCAAATCGCTGTGCATGGTTTGTTTGTGACGTTTTCTTAAAGCCAGCGGACACGTGTTCGGTGTTTTCAAACTTCTTTAAAACTGCATGCTTGAAAAATCTTTTCACAGATTTAGGCACTCATAGATCAAAGAAAACCGCCTGGTAGTTTAATTTCCTAAAATGAAAACGTTCTATTTTAGAAAAAAAGAACTAAATAAAACAGAAACACGTGGAAAAAGCGTCCCTCATATTGGTTAAATTAGTTAGACGTGACTTAACGTAATGCTGGAATTTCCCAAACCGGAAAACGGACTTTTTATCATATCGGAGGATAAACTTACGTGATCATGTGCAATAAAAATTGGTTTCGGTACTCCAATAATTGTGGTTTTTTGATGAAAAAATCCTAAATTTTCAATTTGCAATACTATCTCTTGGTGGACAGCTTAATTAAATTTGAAGGTCCTGTTTACATATCTAAAATCTAATGGCTGACCACAAGAATTGATCTAACATACATATCTTCACGTTTTAGAACACTTTGTGATAATAGATAACCCGCGAATTAAAAGTTACTTTGTTTTATCAACAAGTAGTTTGCTTCAATTTACAGTATGTATATAAAATTTAAACTTGGAAAACCACCACAAAGCGTTGATAACTGCATGAAAGCTGAAAATTGAAGCTGAAATAAACTATTTGAAAATAAGAACAATTAAAGTGAAAACAAGTGGTAGAGCCAGCTGAATTTTGTGATTTAATTATACAAATCAGAAAACGATTAATGATTTATAAAGACAATATATACAAGTATAGGCAATTAATAAATAATGAACAACGAAATATTCCACTCTATACTAAGCTAAGATCTGCTTATTAAAATTAAAGAAATGTAAAGAGCCAAATTACCAATGGACTTGATCATGATTAGAGAAAGAATACACAAGAGCTTGGTCAATTTTATCTAATTCTGAACAGCTGCAAAGAAATTCTTCCTCCATTGTTGGCGTCAGCGCAGAAAAATGGGGGTTACCAAAGCATATCATTATATCAAAGTAGTCTTAAAAAAGTTTTAAAAAAATCCTTATTCCTTTTGTAGCGTAGAAATTCAGCCATGCAGGGTAGGAGGGGAGTATGGGGTTTTGAGTAATACCAATGTACCCAAAAGGATACATTCAATATAGCCAAAAATAGTTTAAAATTCATGTAAAATACCAAAATTTTAAAACAACATGATATACTTTATACCAAAATTGTAGAAAAATGTAATACCTAATACCCAATTTTTAGCATTAAAATACCTTATTCCTAATATTAAATACCCTGACATACAGTATACATTTGCATGTTATTTATTTGCATGTTGCAGATAAATATTGCTGTGTTTGTGATGGTTATTCGTAAAATGATGGGCACAAAACACGTACAAAACAAGAATAAGATGGACAAGTTACGAACTGGGGTCAAGGCCACCGCCGTTGTGTTGCCTCTTCTGGGAATTACGTGGATCTTCGGTCTGATGGCTTTCGGGTCAGCGGCTGTTGCCATCAAATACCTGTTCGCCATATTTAATTCTCTTCAAGGACTGATGATTTTCATCTTTCATTGCGTTTTAAACAAACAGGTAATGAGAAAAGGGAAAGAGTGGGAAATAAGAGAAAAGCTATGTGAATTTGTTAGAGGTAAAGCATTTTGGTTGTTTCTTGTAAATTGAACAAAACTTACAGACTTGCCAACAAACGCTACATAATTAATAATAATAATGATAACACTCTATGATTATTTATTAAACGCATTGCAACGAAAAAACTGAAATACAGTGTTAAAAATAAAATTTAGAGTTCTTAAAAATAAATCTATTCCCAAAAACCTTGAGATTTGGGTCCCAAATAAGTGAGATTCATAAAAATGTTTTAGAACAACTTAATGAATCTCAATCAACGAGATACCTAACAGTGTTCAAACTTCTCTATAATACAAAGAGTTTTCAACAGTTTTCTAAAGTAACCGACATGTTTCTGAAAACACCGAACCTGAACGCCGCAAAGCGCGAGCTATTTCTGAGGGGAGAGTAGGGTCAGTAGTTTTACAAAAGCATTATTAATTTCTTCATATGTTTTTTCGGCCGTTCAAGATTTGCCCTCTGAAAATCCCCAAATTGTGTTATAGAAGGCAAATTTCAGAAACTAAAATTGCATTTTATTGGATTGCTAATTAATTTTAAGGTTCAAGATGCTTTGAAGCGGAAATACGGGAAAGGAAGCTCAGCGGGAACTAACACTACCAGTAGAGATGTAAAACGACCTCCCAAGAACAAGAATAAACTGAAAGAGCTTGGTGTACGATCGCGTAAGTTTCACTTTCTATCAATATTGATGTGCCTTACCTGTTTGTGTCGGCGCTTCCATGTCGTATTTTTTCTTAACCTTTCGGTCCGTAAACCAAGCCATCCATCCTTTTATCCAAATCTAAATCAACCGAAAAATTGAATCATTGCCGTAAGTCGTGTAGGGAGCTAGTTTTAGAGAGCTTAAGCACCAGACGTTCTTGTTGTCACGAAGGCCAAACCGGAACTAAACAGTCAGCAGATGTCGCGTGCCTAAACATGTCATGAGGTCGTGGTGATGGTCATGGCGGCCTATCAGCCGTTTTTATTTGTGTTGGTCTGTCAAAACTGCGAAGTTGTTTTATCAAAGGAATGGCTTAAAGCACTTCGCAAACTGTCAACAAAAATTTGTAAGTAAATAATTTACTTACCGAATTACTTTAGCACTGACTTTTTCTCCAGGTTCTTGCCGTATGTGTAGCCAATTTTTCAAGCCAAAGCTTGTTTACGACTGAGCTCTTCAAAGTTAGTTTTCGAGCCTTTTTACTCTCCGTACGTCTGTCGTAATTGTAATACGCGCGCTGCTTAAGTTAAAAATTCGCGCCAAAAACACCATTATCGATCCAGTCCACTCACAGAAAATAGACCTCCGTCGTTAAGAAATGTTTCGGTGCTTGTAAGCTTTCTAGTGTTTCATGTTTTGACGACGGACATCCAATGAAGCATAACCTATTAACAATTCTTGTTGATGTGGTCAAGAACGTCGAATTTCGCGCTGACTAAATTTTGGTTAGAGGAGTGACTAAGAATTTTGAACTTAGCATGGTTGATTAAATTTTAAATATATAAATGGCGATTGATTAAGAATTATAGAATCTTTGTTGACCAAATTGTGGATAGAACGATGAAGGAGGCAGTGTGGCTCAGTTGTCATTATGTTGGGTTTTTATGCAGATGCTACGGGTTCAATTCTCACTCTGATCACTGTCTTGTTGTGTCTTGGTGAACGCTGAGTCAAACCCAACGCCTCAGTTAACATACGGCAGTATGGCTCACAGATAGGGTGCCGCATCAACGGTTACACCGTGTTCAAATCTTACTCTGAGCATTGTCTGGATATGAACCGGGTGATCCCCGAGTTAAATCCAACGTACACGTCACTTAACATGAAGGCAGTATGGCTCATAGTTTGGCTGCGGGATTAACAGTTACACTGGGTTCAAATCTCACTCTCATCATTGCGGGCTCTATATGTCTCGGGCAATCCCTGAGTCAAATCCAACGTGTCAGTTGAAATCTATACTAAAAATCCATTTACGATTTTCCCTCCCCCTATCGATCCTTCTTTCAGCATGCGTAAAACCCATCTATTATTAGACAATATCAAAAATAACATAATACTCTTTGTTTCTCCACCCAAAATTTGCATAAGCATTGTTTTTATTTTCTCTTGGGACTTACAATGGTCCCAAGGCCAAGAGAAACTGGACACAACGCTTATCTAAAATTTTGGCTGAACAATCAAAGAGTATTATGGTATTTTTGATGTTGGCTAATACTCAGCATACATTTTGCCGAGAATCTTTGTTCTTAATTTTTTGGCTGCTTCAGCCTTAATTTGTTCTTACTTTTGTTAATATTTTTGTGAGAAATCAAAACTAAAAGACAAGGTATCGCAAAACAATGCTGATCATCTGTACTTTGAGATCTCTGTCCATCTATCCAAGATTACTGACCACTGTGCATTTTGTCCACAGGCTGCAGAGGTCAATTTATTTGTTGTTCAACGATTTTACAAGATTTAGTGAGGTTTCAACTAGAAACATTTAAATTTTTTTTCTGCTTCAGCCTGAGCTTTGCCCCATGTAAGGTAATCCGGAATTCGGGATCCGGGAATTTTAGCCTGTGGAATCCGGAATCCAGGACCTTGGAATCTGTAATCCAGCCACTTTTGAACCATGGAATCCGGAATCCATGGACACGGAATCTGGAATCCACGGACATGGAATCCGGAATCAAGCAACTTTTGGATCTTCGAATCCGGAATCCACAGAGTGGAATCCAGGATCGAAAGCTCTCTTGGATTACCTTACATGGGTCGATGAGCTTGTTTTTTAATTGTACTTAATTTTCGGCCAATTTGAGCCTCATTTTTCTCATAAAAATTGTTCTTATAAAAAACGCGTGTATTTCTTCTCATTAATTTATTACTTTGTAACTATTAGTCAGGAAAACAAAAGGCAACGAGAACGAAATGTTGATGGAAGCACAGCAAAAGAATAAGGATCTTGAGGCAGTTACGTCACAAGATGACACAAGAAATACGTTAATTGATTCTGATGTGGAGTTAAAAATTAAGGAAAAAAAGAGTGCTGTACAGCAAGTTGAATCCAAAAGTCAAGGTAATGTGCACATACAGTATGAATTTACACTCTCCATAGAATAACTTAAAAACTAGACAACGTAAAAAGACAACAAAAGTTTCCATCTCAACTTAAGATTGAGCCACAACAAACAAATCCATTACTTACAGTTTTGATTGGTCACATCAAATACTCCGCTTTTACTTCATGTAAAACACACAGAATTAAAGAAGAAAAATAACTAGCGGTAAACTAGGTTTGCGGTAGGTTACAAAAGTAATGAGGTAGACCTTATCTTGTACATTATTAGTATATGTTTTTGTTAAAAGTTACGGTCAGGGGACAAATTGCTTTTTATGTGACTGAACGTAGGCTTGGCGATAACATAACCAATAATTTTACTTCCACACGACAACTACTGTTAACTTAAAGAATTCCATAGCTTGCCTAGAACAGTATACTAATCTTCTGAACGTTATTTGCAGTTCTATACTTTCACTCTCTTCACTATTTTTCACTCCCTTAAGAATTGAGCTATAATCTGTCTTATAAAAATTACTGTATATACTTTCTATAGACATATATACATTCTAGAAGATTCTAAAAGTACCTAGATTTAGAAACATTATATCATTCTTATGCTACTGTAGGAAACTACGTCATGCTTTCTTGTCGTAATAAAGAATTTAAGCAACAAGAACGAGAACACCAACAACGAAGGCCCAGAAAAATCACACTTTTGATTAACTAAAGCTAAAGTTAAATCCTTTACGAGCCAAATGGCCTATTGAGCCGGCTCTTATCTCCGGTTTCTGTAGCATTAAGCGGATGAGAATCTCTGACTCCCCCAGGACGGCACACTAATCCATCGCAGGTTAGCTCCCAGCAAACGCTGGAACTCATTTTCCTACCCCAGAAGGATGGAAAGCTGAGTTGGCTTAGGCGGAAAAGAAGATCACACAAATATTCGAATCTCGGCACAATGCCGGGACCGAACTGTGAACCTTGTGGTAGGAGAGCAGAGACTCTTACCAACTGCGTCAACCACGTCCGCTCATTTTTGGTTAGCGCTCTTCTACTTTGTGCGGGTCATTAGGTTTTGTTCTCTTTGCCTTGAATTTTGTTAGAAGAAAACGGTGGAATGTTTCTCCATGAAGCTAAACGAATGCTGAGAACATTTTTTGCTGGGTTACCTGTGGTAAGCCCAGTTATAAAATCGGTTTGTTTTTCCGTTTTTGTCATCCAGACAAAATGTGTATCCCACAATTCCTTGCGGCGCCAGCTCGACTCACAAGGTTCATTTCTTGCTCGATTGTGTTGTGAGTAGAAAAGGGACCTGGAACAAAAGGTAGCCCAGTGAACGCTTTTAGAGCGTCTTGTTGTTATTACGTTCTTGCAGTCCGGAGAACTTTAAAAAAAGTCTTTTCAAGTTCTAATATTAGCGATAACTCCGTGCAGGTGCTCAGGTCGTTACATTCCAACGTGCAGTTAGTAAATTTTAATGTTTATGTTTTCCTCAAATCTCGATGTTTGTTACCTCGTGAGCAGTTGTAGATTGGATTTGTGTTTTGTTTGTTGATATGAATAATAAATCTAGATAACTGAAAAGGATGATGTGAGAATGAAGCATTCACTCGACAAGTGATCGAAGATTTTCTTATAAAATGATAGTTTTGTTAGCTTAAAAATGTTTCTTCTGTTTCGTCGACTGTGATGACTGCAGGCTTGCATTTTAAGGAGCTTTACCTCCTCATGCATGTGGGGTACTTATAATGAACACTATAATTGCTTGCGATGTTTGTTGATACATAACAATACGTTTTCACTTTTTGTCACGCAGTTGGATCGGTACAGGCTGGTATACCTGACAAAGACCACGTGATAGCATCGTCCGATTCAGGAGCTGGTTTAAAAGATGCAAATGAGGCTAAAATACAAGCAAAGTATGCGGTTACCCATTTCTAACCCTGCTAACGTCGCAAGATTAAATCAACTCAGAATTTAGTTGAATATATTTAATAAGATAATTTTTTTATTCCAGTGGATTTCATTCCATTAATTAAAAATCTGTAATCAATGCATAAAAGGGAACTTTCATATATTCCAAATATTCCATTGCCCCGGTTTCTGCCGAAAACACAGGAGGAATTATTTAGAAATTCCCTGCAAAGAATGGCCAAAAACATGTGAAGGTGAGGACAAACGAGAGTATAAAACCAGTGATAAAAGCGCAGAAAAGGTCCGTTTTACAGAGCTAAAAAATCTGCTCTCGTTCATCACCATGAAGAAACTAGGCCCGATATCGCGTGCGAAAAAGTGGCAAGATTATCAGCATTTGTGTTTTCTTGAGTATTAGGAATTCAATAAAACAAACAATCCATTAAAATGTGTATTCCAGTTACTGAGTGTGGTACTTGAATGCAGAGGGAAAGCCCTTGTATAGTTTGTTTCTCACACTTTATTTCCCTGAAGATATTTATTTATTTACCATTACAGCCTACCCTTTTTTCATGAAGATTAATGGCTGGGGTCAACGGAGTAAGAAAAAAATAGGTAGTCATGGATTACATGTAGCTAAAGCAATAAAATTCTTACCTTTGGCGAGTGATACAGAGCACATGCTTTTTCTGTAGTCAGAACGACCGTCTTCTTGGGTACCCTGTGTGACTCTTTAAAGCCCAATGCATGTATACTTGGGTACCCTGTGGTTGTTAGTTACATCCCTCATCCTCTTAAACAGAACCATCACAAAGTAGCTACCGCTGATATCAGCTATTGCCACAAAAATAAATAAGATAAGCAAAAAAAGTAAAAACGGAAAAAAAAATAACTAATTTACAGGACTGCGAGTGATAAGTGAGACGGAATGTTTGAATAAGTGAGGGTCATCAGTATCAAATAGACCGAGGTAACTGTTCCATTGAATGATAGTTCTGGGGTAAAAGGATAAGCGGTGAGACGAGGTACTGGTAGGAAGGGCGATGAAGCTATTATTGTAGGAGTGCCGGGATCTACGTGTCATGGGTCGGAGGTATTTATATTGGAGGCTCTAATTGGAACATGTCCACAATGGATCTTATACAAGAGAGTCTTGCATCCGCTCTCCTTTGTTCTAATGACCTAAGCCAAGGTCCTGCAAGGACAGTGCTGTCCTATATAGCCCTATAATTTGGGAAAATGTCCTATGTTATCCTATATTTTCAGGTTTAAACTGCAATTAATTATAAACGTTTTGCAGATATTGGCAATTGCAACGTTCATATTATTCGATTCACAATAGTTTCAGAAAACAACTAACTGAATACGGGAAGGACTGTGAACAGCTTGCTGTTGACTTTCATAGTATTTTCAAGTATTCAGCAGCAAGATAGGATTTTAGGGAACTGCAGCTGAACCTAGATCTTGAAGAGAAAGCCGTCTTGGAGCACACAAGATTAAGATGGCAATCAATCAGGCCATCTTTGTGAAGGGTCTTGGAGCAATAGAAAGTTGTAGCAGAAAATTCGTGCACTACCTAGAAAATGACCACAAGAGAACCTTTGACATGTACAGGGCAGCCTTCAGGCAAGTCCAAGCAGTTATCAAGAAACCAGATATTCTTGTAGAACTGAACTTCCTTGCCTCTGCAGTTTTTCTTTTCGAGGATTTCCTTTTGAATTTTCAGCACGGATGAACCGCAGATACACATCCTGTATGAGCAAATGGTCAACCTCGTAAGGACATTCCTTCTGAGATTTTTCAAGGGGATGTGGTAAAATCTGTCAATGCTCCAGGGCTGAAAAAACTTGATGTTTCCAGTCCAAGAATCAGTTTCATTCGTGATACAGACTTAACTCTCTGGGAACCAACGCGATCATGCAGATTTGAAGAACCTCAGTGCAAATCAGGAAAAGACTGCCATGCTTGGACTGCATTCATTGTTTTCCTGCTATATCCAATTTTCTTCCAGCAAGATTATCTTTAGCCAATCATTCTCATTAAATCTTGACAGAAGAGCACAGAAACCGCTTACAACTATTGAATATATTGCAAGAAATGATTCCCATTTCGGATGACGAAGTATATTTATCAGATGAGTGGAAAGTATATATGCATAATGGCGAGGTCAAGACCAGCTTCTGAGGAAAGCAGTGTTTATCATTACTGGAGAAGAGTATTTCAACTCACAACAGCAACTGGAAACATCAAGTACCTTTACCTTGCTAAGGTGGTGAACGCAGAGCTTGTTCTTCCACATGGCAATGCTGATGTTGACAGCGGGTTCACTTCAGTTGACAATCATATAGCAACATCTAAAAGAAGCAAGCTAAGGAAGGACTCAATAAGATCCACCAAAGATGTGAAATTTTCAGACCCCCAACAAATGAAACAGGAGAAGATGCTAATTAATCTATCGTAACATGCTCTCCAGTGCAAGGTCATCTTATTCTGTGTATCAGAGAAACGTTGAGGAAGAGATGGAGTTGGAAGAGAGATAACGGGAGTTAAATAAGAAAAGAAGGAAGCAGCAGCAGCAGCAAAACGAAAGCAGAAAATGGATCGAAATATTAAACTAAAGGATTCATCCACTAAGAACGGCAAGTGGGTTATAGATGTTGCACAATTAATGATTGAAGCTGCAACGAAACAAATGGAGAGATATCAAAACAAACTTTCAGCAGTCAGAGAACAACAGAGGGTAGTGGAAAGTGGAAAACTTAAACTTCTCTACAAGAGTTTAAAAAGCTCATATAAATTTCGTGTTAGGAAAGACATCGATAAAAAGGTAGAAATACATTTTTGTAATAGTCTGACCGATCTTAAGGTTTAATCATTTCATAAACATATGTAAATTAATTGGTAAGTGACACTTTGGGAAGTGCGATTAAAAGTATTATTTATAATGTTAAATAATACTTTGTTCGGACTATTTGGAGCAGTTTGGCTCCGGTTTCTTTCTGCCTACACGGTGTTTGTAACAAATATTTAGGTTTTTATGAAATATGTCCTATATTTTAGACAAAATGTGTCCTATAATCCTATAAAACTGAACCCGAAAACTGCTTGACACCCTGGATGGATTTATTTCAGAAACTCGACACAAAATCGATTTCGCGCGCGTGCTAAGCACTTTAAGTAACAAGTAGTTTAACTAATTGTTATATTGTAAAATGTCTGTGTAAGTTTAAGTTAATTTCGTTTTCATAATTCTAAATTTAAAGTGATAAGAGCTTCGTGCGTGAGCAATAAACTCATTAACTATTAATTTGTTTTTTCTCTCGCGCTTAAAATATCACTCGTATAATTAATTGTTTATAATTAAAACAAAATTCAATATCTTTTAAGAGAAAAACTATTTTTTCTTATTTTTAAAGCAATAATAAAAGTCTTTAATGTTTACTTATAAACAATAATATAGTTCAGTTCACTTATGTTTTCCAGATACAATTTCTAATTATCGTATCAAATTCTAGTTTACCAAAACTTAATTAATTATACAAGCTTTGGCCACCAGTAAAGTAAAGACTTCTCAAATGTTCTGGAATAAAATTACATTTTTAATCTAGTTAACTTTGGGACAGCTGATAAAATTCATCAAAGCGAAAAACAACATACAAAAAACACTAAAATACACAGAAGACTGTATTATAATAACTGTAAATGAGTTTGGCCGTTTATATGCATGAAAGGTTGTTATCAATTTCAATCTACAATGGCCGCTTTCCAAACTGGTTTACTGTAACATAAATCGGGAAATGTCAAAACGAAATATCTAAATTAGACAGTCTGTAGAAAGGTCTTGCCGTTCTTTGAGCGGTTTTGCAAAATCCTCTAGCAGTTTTAAATGTGCTCTTGTTGCTGCATGTTTTAAAACTGGCAACTTCTAAATTGCAGCTTAACCATAACTTGGAAATGGTAAGAGCCTTCATTGTTTTTTTTGGTGCAAATATTGTGTGCAAGTCAAACTGTCTTTGATACCTTCAGCTTTGGTAGCAAGAGGTTGAATTGTATCGGTGATATATTATAAGTGCTTCATAAATGTAGGAAACGGAAAGTAGAACTCAATACGATGCTCTTAAAAATTTTCTGTTAAAGTCTGGTATAGTGGCTCTAGTATAGTATTTTCCTGGAGGAATAGTAAGGAACCACAGCTTTATTATCCCTTAAAGGAGAACTGAACCCTAAAATTGACTTTTCCTCGTTTGAAAATTTAGGCATAGTAGAACAATTATATGAA
>JAOBAY020078047.1:0-11098 GCA_025331085.2 Zoanthus sociatus
ATTGGAGTTTGAAGTGAAGGGAAAGAGGAAGCGAGGACGACTGAGGAAGACATGGAGATCGCAGGTGGAGAAGGAGAATAGGAATGTTGGTTTGAAGAAGGAGGATGCAATGAATCGAGCGAGATGTAGAGTGGGAGTGGGAGAGATTGCTGGTAGGGTGGGGTAAATCCGGCCACCCTCGTTTACGGGGATAAAACCGGATCAAAACTGGATTGATGATGATGATGATGGTTACTTTTGAAAATGTTTGTAGAATAGCAAACGAAACGTCAAGTTATAAGATACGTATAAAAATGTTTATATCCGCTATCTGTGTTCTGTTTTTAATAAAACTACGATGGCCGAAAAAAAAGAGTTTAACAGTTTGGAAATTAGGAATCACTGTACTATTCTATGACCTATGCATGTGTACATCGAATCAATTCAGTTTGTAACTGGAAATTTTGAAAAAATAACTATAGCTTTCAGCAAGATTATCGACAGAAAAGTTAAGAAACTACTTTCAGAGTGCATCTCAGTTATCTTTGTTATTAGTTTGAACTGAATTACGTTCAGGAGTACACGGGAATTGGTAAATTACGTGGATTATGCGGAAAAATGCAAATTACGTGTTTCCGTTCCAGTGGATAATCCCAGAAGGCCTGAATATATTATTTTTGCTTACGAAATCATGTTACCATTCTTGATCAATTTATGCATTAAAAAAAAATATTGATAAATTTATTCTTGTTCACTCGCACTTTTACTTTAGCTTGTATTATAATTTCTGTTTTTAGGAAAAACTTGCCCTAGCCTTAATGGAAGATTTAAAGTATATCTCTGCAGCTCAACAGAGGAAAGTACGATATTCAAGTAGATGTGAAATAGCTTCTCGCGAGTTCTTCCCTGAAAATTTCTACCTTGCTTATAAATTAGCTGAGAAGGGAATAAAATTGCTTCAGTTTGTTCCACCAGATCTTGTGTCAGATATGCAGTGCACAAGGCTTGCCTGCACCATGGTTTCTGCATTAATTAGGATAAAAAACCAGCAAGAAGCGTTGTCAATGGCAAAACATGCATTGTGGATTTTGAAGACTTCACCCCACTTTGAACTCTTTCCCATGGATGATGATAATACTCTGTTTTCTTTACTCAAAACATTTGGTTCATTTTTTATGCATTTAAGAGTAAAAAAATCTCGGATGGTAAAAGATAAAGTTTTTCCATCTGTCCTCGTTTCCGAAGTGATTTATGATATTGGTGTTGCATTATTGAGACTCGCCGAGAATGATGCCAAAGGAAGCACTAACCCTCAAGAGGTACTGCAATATAAATCAACACTTGATGAAGCAATTGTATTGCTTGAAGAGGCAGCAAGTCTCTTTAACTCTTTAGTTCAACTTCAACCAACTGAAGACTTTCGAGTTGCTGAAACAGATTGCTATTATTATCTTGAAAAGGCATACTTTTGGAAGGGTGAACTAGATACTGCACAAAAGTACAGTCAGAAAATTCTTGCATTTAAGAAAACCTATCCTAAAGAAATGACGCATACACCTGTTGATTGGCATCGAAGAGCTAGCTGGAGTAAAGTAACTGGTGTTGTCGAAGAGTTGAAGGCGGAACAACTTCAAAATACAGAGGGCAGCTTTTCTGAAGGAACAAAAGAAGGTGAACAGAGCAAAGTTAAACCAAAGCTAAGGTAAGGGTACACAAAAATAGTCTCTTTATATTTATATGTTTTGATTTCGGTTTTGATACTCAATCAGAGATTGATTAAAGTTGCACTAGTGTAACAAGATACAAGCTGTGAGATCGCCAGGTCATAGTGAAAATAAAGGAAACTCCAGAAGTACAATCAGCTGTGAAAGTTCTAGTATTTTTTACTTTTTATCTTCTGTTGTTAACTTGTTTCTGTAAAACCTTTTTGCACATTCATCTCGCCCTTTGCTTGTTGGACACCTCGTTTTACCATTATTTTATCACTTTTTTGTTGTAGATGGTTAGAATAAATGACAAACTACTGCATATCCGTTTCATTTATTTATAAAAATGGTTTCTCCCAAATAGTTGAAAATGTTATTCTAACAAGAAATGTGTATTAGTTTCATTTGTAATCTTTGTAATTTTATATATTTTAAGAGAGATAAACACGGAAGACAATCAAAACGGAACAGCCAACCTGCTGTTATCACTTGAAGGTATGTTAGAATACATTGTAAGATGATATTATGTTTATGCAGTTAGTAAATACATTTAAGACCAGGTTATCAAAGAAAGAATACAAGTCATCTCTTCCATTGGAGATCCTATTCAACGCTTGTAATCGCACATTCTGATAATCTAAACCCCAGTTTCTTGGTCATGTTGACCCAAGTATTGGCCATCTCCCCCAAAATGAAACAATAATATTATTGTAAATCATTTTTGATTTTTTGAATATTTCAAGAACAGAAGGAAGAAAAACTTTTAAGTAACTGATTGTAAACTTTTATTCGACAAAGAATGTTAATTTTATTGTTTATCTCTACTAAAATGATGGACCAGATTTGTAACTAGCATTGCTTATCGTAAAAATAATGTTTTAAAGTTGACATCAAACCACACAATTATTAACTTTGCAGACCTACCAAATACACTAGTGACACTGGCGAGTGGATCAAAGCATCGGGGACAATGCAATCGTGGAATCTAAATTTAATTGATGGAGATCTACCTTAAACTTTTTAATTAAATTTCAAGATGGCGAAATACACCTGAAGAGGCTGAGATTCAGTGAAATATATCGTGGAATCCGCGAATTTTACACATTTTACAGATTATAAATGTATACTTTTTATAATTGGATAATTTTTAACATATTCAACAAAAGTGCGTATAAAGAGTAACAAGACCGAGATATGTCTACAAATTATACTAATTGAGCAGTTTTATCAAATTCTTTCATTGCTTCAACAAAAGTTCTACTAGAACAATTTTCAAACGTCATTAACCATGTACATACTTTGCCAAAATGGCAACACTATGAATAGACTACGTTGATTCAAGTAAAGAGATGCTGTTACCAAATTTTCACTTCAGTTCGACTTTGAAAGGGGAAATGGAAGAGCCGACAACAAAACGCGATTTCTTGACGCTATGAACTGAACAAACTCGCCAATAGTCACAAAAGAACTAAACAGTACGAATGAACTTTACAATGTGAATAAACTTTTTTTGCTATTCAGCAGCAAGAGAAGTTATTTCGTGATCTAAAATTTCACTGATTGCTCTATAACTGAACACAATGTACGGAGTCATTTTCTATATCTATAATAGAAGATACAATTTCCAGTAGAACTTATTTGAGTTGTTCTAAGGTTATTAAATGTTATCTTGAATGATTTTATTTTGCTTGTTTAATTATTTCCATGAGAATTTCTTTTTTGTGAATCTTCATTTTTGTGTTTTTACTGTCACGAAAAGCTGAAACTTAAAAACTCCCAGCGGTTCAACTGTTTCCAAAACAAATATGAATCCTAAATTCAAAGAGAAGAATGTTCTGTTTTTACATTATTCCCGTTCTTTTCTGATTCTTTATTATTAGTTCCTCCAGAAATCCTTGCAAGAGGCCAAGATGCCTGTCACGCATTCCAAAGGGCACTTGAGAAAGGCAAGATTCGTAATCGACGCATCCCCCTCATGATCATTGGCCAAAACAGGAGTGGAAAGACGAGCCTTAAAAAGTCACTTACCGGAAAGAAATTCAATGCAGACGAAGACAGCACTCATGGTATTGATGTTGATCCTTCCTTCTGCAAGATCACCACAGAATCATGGGAAATAGGCGGAACAGAAACGGGGGCTAAGAGAAATTCTACGTTTTCGTATGAATACCAAACTGCTAAACTGGTTGCACAGGAATTAAAAACCAGTTGTCTTGCTACTCCTACATTTAATCCTCCGCCTCCGTCAGATTATTTTGTTTCTACAAATATTTTACAGCAGCCAGAAGATTTCCCTACTAACATACCATCAGATGATCAGCATTTGGCTGTAAAAACAACGGAGCCATTAGATATTGTAGTTCCAGATGGAGCTAAAGAAGATACTAGCAGTGTGGATGAACTTTCCGACCATTTAAGCAATGTAAAAATTGATGCCAAAAATCTTATAAGTATCAAAGACATCAAACTGCCCGAGGAAATTTCAGTTTTGATTGAAAAATTGCTAGCCGAAAAAGATCAAGGCTCTCCTACGGAAGAGGTGCACCTAAAAATCTGGGACTTTGCTGGTCAGTCAGTGTATTATGCTACACATCCTGTTTTTCTTTCTCCGAAAGGAATATTTCTTCTCACTCACAGGTTGAGTGAAGATCTTAATGGCCGAGCAAAAGTTGTTGTAAAACAGGGTTCGTGTAAGAGAGTAGAAGATGATGCCTCAGAGGTAACTAACATGGATGTACTTCACTTTTGGATGTCATCTGTTGCCTCTCTTCATCGTGAAGACCTGAGCAGATCCACACCAGACAAGTTTCCATCAAAATTTCCACCAGTAATGCTTGTCTGCACTTGGGCCGACAAGCCTTTTAACGATATTGATCCCAGAGAAGTTGCACGACAGATACTTTGTAACTTTGGAAGCAAAAAGTACAAAGATCATTTGCTGCGCGATTTCTTCATTGTTGACAACACCAAAGCAGGAAGCAAAGAGGATTTAGAGGATGAAGAAGTTCGACGCCTTCGTAAAGTCATACATGAAGTTGCTAAAGAATGCTTGTCAATCAAATCGACCCTCATTCCAATTCGATGGTTTCAGTTCGAGAAAGCTATTCAGTCTCTAGTTGCAGATGGTTATAATCTTTTGGAGATTAGCCAGGCAAAAGAGATCGCACGAGATGTTTGTGGCATTGAGGAAGAAAGGGAGTTTTATACTTTAGTGAACTTTCTCCATGATAATAGGGTGCTGATCTACTTTGATAAACCAGAAGGGCTGGGTAACTTGATTATCATAGATACTCAGTGGTTAATTGACGTATTTAAGCAAGTAATCACAGTGGTTCCAGAAGAACGTCAGCACCCAGCATTTTGTAACGACTGGAAGAGACTAGAAACAGACGGAGTACTAACCAAGAATCTTGCTTTACACGTTTGGACAGATTTGATCCGAGAGACTAAAACAATGGATCTCTTTTTATCAGTCATGGAGAAATTTTGTCTGTTGTGTAGATACCCGTCTGAGAATGGTGAAGAAGTGTTTTTGGTACCTTCCATGCTTATGTCTCGTCCTACACACGATTCTAATAAATTACCCTGTGATGTGCCTCCATTGTATGTACAGTTCATTGAGGAACAAGTACCAATTGGCCTCTTCCCTCGACTCCTAATCCAGTTTATGCATTGGTGTTCAAAACGATGGTCCAGGAAACGGCAACCAAGATTGTTTTGTAATTTTGCCAGGTTTTACATTGGAGCCTCAGGTGAATATTCCCTCTTAGTTTCCTGCCGTCTGAGTGTTATTTCGATAACAGTTCTTAACGAGCCTTCAAAGCAATACTCGTTCATCTGCAGAGAGGTAAAGTGTTTTCTGGAAGAAACTCTTTCCAGTTTGTGCACAGAGTTTTCGTGGTTAAGAAGAAAACATTACCAATTTTGTGTTCAATGCACTGTGTGCTCAGATCAGATTTGCCAACGGCATAAAAAAGAGTCATGCACTGAGGACATCTGCAAACATTTCATATCAGAAGAAGAACTGCAGAATTCTGAAGAACCAGTTAGGTGTTATGAATGTGTAGCAGCAATGGACACTACAGTAAACACACAAGCATTTGCAGTTTGGTTTGAGTTTTTGAAGGTACTGTAAGGTGTTACTTTTTAGTTAGATATACGGTAACCTTACTTTGTATTGTTTTACTGTATTTTCCTACTTTTTATTTTTCATTAAAACAAATACAAAATTATAAAAATCAAGAAAATAAATATTCCTGGTCCTTTACATCTCTGATGCAATTTAGTGGATTCGATCCGATATATAGCAAAGTAAGCAGCTCAGACAATAACGTTGAGAACTTTTCGTGTTTTTGTTTCACTGTCATTATTAATTTAAGGGTTGTAACCTTACTTGTATTTAAAATTCGTTCTTAAAGGGTCCATGTCATGCTATTTTTGAAATCCAAAAGATGTCTTATCCCCGACTGAATTCCAAAAATAATGTTCCAGATTTGTTATTTAAGACTATATTATGACATTTATTCTGTTTCCTGTCATTTGTTGCTACAAATGGTGCAGATGGAAATGAATTGAAATTCGAAAAATTAGAAATCAGGAACATTTTCTGCATGAATAAAAACCACTAAGTAACGGTTTGGGCGAAAAATTGACCCAAAACAACAAAATCACTATGATATAGTCCGTAATGACCAAACATAATTCACACATGCATTATCAACACGAAACAATAGAAAGCGTAACAATTGCATTATTTTTAGGGGTTTCATTCCATTCTAGTTGAAATAAAATGTGATATAACATAGTGCATAAGAGTCTATGTGATCGCCTTCATTTGTTTTTAACAGAGTGATGAAAGGGACTCTGGCATTCAAGGAAGAGATTTTGATATCAACTCGTGTCATAGTCTTGTTTCAGATCGAGGTATGTTTTCTAAATTTTGGGTAGTTTAAGTCCTTTAGCATGGAAAAACAAAATTTTGTTTTGGGGGTATGATTCTGAGACGGTTCAATAATTTGGAACTGAAGGTTTTAGCTTAGCTCCTTAACATGGCTCCCACGACTCATAAAATGTTATTTAGTGTTTTTTTGCGAATTTGAGGGCCTAAAATGGTTTTAAATTTGGTAGAATTTCTTTTTGAGGTCTTTTAAGACATATAGTTTATCATAATGCCTTTATAAAAGGCTCTATAATGTATGTAATGCGAATGAAAGTGACCTTTTCTTGCAGCCAAATCTTTCTGCATATGTTTGAAGCAATTTAAACGGGACGTTTGCGTCTTTCACGTTTTTGACTGCCATTCCATTGCCTGCACGACACCACTCTGAATCTGCCGTTGTTGATCAGAACTCTTGTTGTTATTTGGTTATAAAGTTTATAAATTTTGTGAAGGTCTGATCTTGTTTGCAGTGGAAATTGCTTATTACCATTGTCTATTTTTTTTTATTGAAAACATGGTCATAAATATTTATACTTGAAGAATGAAGAACATCATTGGATTTTACACAAAGGGTCGTGCTTTGGACTCACTTGCTGAGTTTTACGATGCCTGCACCCATTTTAGTCTGTTGCATGTAAACACTCATCTCTCGTCTATAGCATGTGAGCACTCAACTTACCGTAGTTTTTTTAAATGGAGTTAGTTATTTGATATATCTTTTACTCTAAAAAGCAACATTTGGGATTATTAAAGGTATCAAGATTTAGTTGCTGTTTCAAAATGAGAGTGTTTGTCAGGGCTGCCGTGGATCATTAACAGTTATTTTAAGTCTTTATTTTAGTTTTGCATATTTAAGGCCTTGAAAAGGTCTTACATTTTCTAGAATTCCTTTTTGAGAAGGTTTTAAAAGGCATTATATATGTAATGTGAATGAAAGTAAAATTTTTTTGTAGGCAAATCTTTATGCGTATGGGAAGCAGTTTTAACGGGACGTTTGCGTTTCACGTTTTTCACCTCAATTGCATTGACTGCGCGACCCCACTCTGAATCTGTATATAGATTTTTGTGAAGATATGATGTTGTTTTCCATGGAAAATATTTATTAGCGTTGTTATCTCTTTCAGGGTTACTTTTTCTGATTTTTTTGTTTTGAAAAATTGGTCCACTTTTGAGCTGTATAAATCAGGCATTTTGGCTATTCTTGGAACAAAAATATTGGTTCATCGCCTTCTGATTTAGCAAGCAGTTATTTGTAATTCCAGGATAGTCGCCCGGCACCTCATTGACCCAAATCTATTCAAACGTGTTGATTTTAATCTGGCTCCGAGGATTTTTCTCCACATACTTCGGTTTTCCTCCCTCTGCCAATTCGACTATCACGCCAATATCTGACAATTCACTCTTCACGACTGACAACAGTAAACAACCTATATTTCTTTCTTTGACAAAAATTCATCTATCCGGGTGACTTTTCAAGTCAGCAAGATAAAATTATGGAACTCTTTACCAAATAATCTTAGGAAAGAAAACACTATTGACAATTTTGAATTAAAATTTAAAACACATTTTAAAATTACTTAAGCATATTACACTGGTTAACTTCGGTTTTTATAAATTATGTTTCTTTTGATTATTTAGCTATTTATTGGCATTTTAATTCTAGTTTAGTATTGTTTTTTAAACGATTTGATAAAACTATATTGTATATATTTATATTATATTACTCTTTAGCTGAGAGCCACTAGTTAATCAGTGAAAACTGTTATGTGTCATCCTTATTAAATAAAGTTGCCACTACTGCTACTACTACTAATAGAAATAATTAGAAGTCAAACTCTTAAGACACCGTATAACAATTATGAATGGTGCGACCTACCCCACATTTGGAACAGTCTGTTGCAGTCACGTGGTCCAAGAGCATGTGATTTCAGTAGTGCGTAACTTTCCATAACTTTGACAAAGGCTCTAGTTAGAGCCGAAAGCTTAAGGCCCAAACGTGTTGGTCAAACATCATCAAACATTGTTGGACGCAACATGTTTGACCCATTTGAACAGCGCGTCAAACATGTTGGACAATGTTGGACGGATGTTGGATGAAGTTTGACTTTGTTTAAACTTTTCATCCAACATCGTCCAACATTTACGCTCGCGTAATCAAATGATGCGCAATCTTGTTAAAACAATTCATGGCCTGGTACCAAGATCCAACATTGTTGAATAGTGTTGGGTTCGTTTGAACACTAGAGCATCCAACACTGATCAAACAGCGTCCAACACCACCAAAGAATGTTAGATGATGTGTGACCAACATGTTCGATCCGTTTGAACGGGCTTTTAGGCAGACTTTCATTCATATTTGTTATACGGTGTCTCAAACCTTTGACTTCTAATTATTTACATTTTTTCCCTAAAGATTACATTGATAGTAATTATATAATTTTAAGATTTTTAAAATAAGGGGGAACTGGTAGCCTGAAATTACTGAAGCTAATTGAACCAGGCAGCCAGTAGCACAAATTGAAAAGTTATTTTGAGGTCGGCGTGCTAATAGTAACATAAAGTACACACACACTGCACACACATACAAAAAATAAAAATAAAAAGTCAGTCAGTCAGACAGTAGCAGCATACAATAGACACACACATACAAGAAATTATTCATTTTTGAAATTACTCTTCTATTTCATTTTGAAGAAGTACCAATGGGAATCCTCGATGTCTTGGCATCTTCCAAGGTACTCGCCTTAAGAAAAGGTGTGTTTGATACTACCCTTATGGAAGATGTTAAGCTCTCACCACCAATAGATTATAGCCCTGAACAACTTGTAAGTGAAGAAGCCATTTCACTGACAACGGAAGACCTTGAGAAGTTTATCAGTTCATCTTCGGCTAAAGACATTACAGACAATCTTGCATCCCGTCTTAATATCGACTCTACGACATTGGAGAAACCAGACGAACAAGCGTGTAGAATATTGCGGTGTTTTTCCCACTGTGTGAGGTCCAGTGGACGAACAGACGTGCTAGAGTTGATGAAGAGGAGGCTTCCTGAAGGGACGGCAGGTAGGTGAATCCAAACATTTTTAAAGTGCCTATCTCATCAAAATGGGTTTCTACAGATTCGGATAGAGCAAAAAAAGTTGTTTAAGAAGTTCTTATATCGATTTTGCTATAAACTTCTAGTTTTGGAGATATAACCGCTCAAACATCCAAATTTTGAGCTTTTTGAAAAAAAATGTTAAGCACCCTGATTACTAGGAAAGGGCATAGGAACTAAGAACCATCACCATAAAATACTACATAAATATATAGGATTTTGGTTTCTCCTTAAAGTTTTGCCCTTTAGGTGTAAAACAATGCTTTCTTTTACGATGTTCGACCAATCTCCATACATTTGTTCAGTAAATGCTGTGAACATGTTCTTAGTTCCCATTCCCCCCATAGGCGCGAGTTTTTTTTGAAAATGGTCACTTTGATCTTCAAAACGAAAAGTTTATTGCAAAATCGAAATAAGAACTTCTTAATCAATTTTTTTTCTCTATCAGAGTCAGTAAAAACCTCAGTAAAAACTGCTTTCCATGCATCGTGACAATCACCGACAGTCTTTCATCAACTCTTCTGACTTCCTCTACCTCATCAGACGAGTTCTTTCAACAAGACCCCAACACCAGATATTCCATGACCTACTGACCAAAAGAACTTGTACCTACTTCTTTTAACCCCAATCAATCTTGCACTATTCCCTTTGTAACTTACCTCTTTAATACAACATATAGAAAACCTCTCTTTCACTAACTCCATCATCACCTCCATTACTGTACTAAGTATTGTACCTACATTCCATGTTGAGAACCTCTGATCCGTGTGACCATCAGACTTTTTATGGCTTTCATAATGAAGATTAAATTTTCCCACACCCCTCGTGAGGGTTTGTACCTTTCTATTTGTCGTAAGCCGGTACCCCGCACGGCAATATTCAGGCTGATTGCTGCCCATGCTTGTTAGCCATAATCATGAAAAAAATTATGGAGCATGATTTTTATAGCCGCATCGGCTGTGGGCCTAGCCTTTTTCTGACTACAGACTCAACCTGCAAGGCCACAGGTGGAACTATTTAACTCGTAGATGGGACCCTAACAGGTGTTACCACTCTGGGCAAGAGTGGATGTGGGAGCAATGGTATAATTATGGGGTAGCTACACATTTCCCACAACTTCCAGCTATACGATATTTTGGGGTATATAATGTGAGATATACGGTGTTTTAATGCTACAAAAGTTGGGTAATTTTGACTAATTTGGGGTATAAAGTATATCATATTTTTTTCAGATGTTGGTATTTTATATAATTTTCAAATAACTGTTACTAAAATATACTCTACAACTTTGATGGTTTTGTTCCACAATTTTTGGGAGCTTAAAAAGCAAAATTATTTAGTCTCTTTTGTTCTCGGTCTCAATGTATTGTAATGTTA
>JAOBAY020078056.1:0-7500 GCA_025331085.2 Zoanthus sociatus
CAAACCCTAAACCCGACAAGCGCTAAGAGTACAACCTTCAAGACTTCGCAGTTGAGGTCTATAACACAGATTTTTTCTCAGCTCCACGCGTCAGAACAACTCATGTTCCCAACAATGGTCCAAGCCCCGCACCCATGTACTGAGGCCCTGCAACATGTAGACTTGCTCTCGCCAGCTTTCACGCTTCGGATACATTAACTTCTGCGACGACTGCCAAAACCAAGCTCCCATTTCAAGCACTACTTAGTCGTCACTCTCGTACGTAAACCACATTCAGAGTTCGGCATGACCCAATCTACGATTACACACTACTTCTCCAGGACATGAGTTAGGGTTCAGGGCCCGGCTTTACTTCGGGCATCGCAAACCGCAAACTGCAACCAGCGCCTCCACATGAAGCTTCCTGTCCTGGAGCGAACAGTTGGTTGCACTGCTGCTGACACCTGGCAGGTTCGAAATACAACGCGATCAAGAACGTGATGTCTCATGTTTCACTCACGCAGCGATACCGTCGACATTAACAAGCAATTATATAATGAAGCATGAACATGCCAACATCTAAGTGGCCGCTCCGTTGTCAGGATGCTACAGCGAACACAATGCATGCATCTGTCTATTAGCAGCAGCAGCAGCAGCAGCACCAGTGCCTGGTGGGCGTGGTAGCGGTGGTAGTGCATGGTAGCAGTAGTGGTGGCTTTGGTGGTGCTGGGTGCTGGAGCTGCTTCTGCTAGTGGTAGTGGTAGGGATAGGGTTAGGGGTAGCCAGGGCATGGTGGTGGTGGCGGTGGTGGTGGTGGTGGTGATGTTCCGAGATGTGGAATCAGCTTTCGAGGCAGTGCAACGCAAGATCGCGTTGTCTGAATACAAGCAGCTGAGAGATCATTACGGACCACTGAAGACGAAACGAGCTCAGGGGTTCGAGCTCAGGGATCTCTCTCTTCTTTCCTTCCTTCCCTTGGGGACAGGTCTGCAGAGAGATCCCTCTCGCTCTCCCACTTCCCACACTCTCATTCTCACTGTCCCATACCTCACCACTGAATCACGGCGGGTCTTGCAAGGTGTCTGTTTGGCCTCGTACTCTAGCTCTGCCCGTCCCGAATCCCTCATTGAAATCCGGACTCGATGCTTCCAAGGGTCTTTTTCATTTTGTCTACGCAGACGGGCAAAATGCAGCACTGTTGTGTCGTCAGTATACTGAAAGCAAGAGGAACCATCTTGTAAGCAGTCTTGCATGTCGTTCGCATAAAGGTTGAAGAGAACTGGCCCAAGTATTGACCCCTGTGGAACTCCAAAAAGGACGTCTGCTAAACTAGATTGCTTGTCATTAACTTGTACAAACTGTCGACGATTACTCAAATAGCTTAGAAACCACAAAAGGGCTTGCTTTGACAATCCGATTGCGTGTAGCTTACGTATAACAATAGAATAGTCGACCGTGTCAAATGCCTTGGAAAAGTCCGCGAAAGCAACGAGAGTTTTTGATTTGACATAATTCGCCAGAATAAGATATATTTATAAAAGGTAAAAATTTATAAAACTATTAAAAATTTAAAAATCTAACGTTTTCGAGCATTAGCTCATCTTCAGGATAAATTAGCGAAAAAGAAAATTTCTGCATTGTTATATTGTGTTACAAACAATTATGTGATGCCCATGGGAAACAGAGACAGAGTAAAAGATTTTACTTGTTTGTTGAGATTAGGGCATAATTTTGCAATTCAACAATACGGCGTAAAGTCCAGGATTGAACAGAGACAATAGCTTTCCATGTGAAACGATTGAAAAACAAAAGGAAATAAATTTCATTTGAAAAACAGTAACAAGTAACCATTTAACCACAATTTTTATAGCAAAAATGATGGTAGGGGTAGTGGCAGTAGCAGTAGTAGTAGTAGCAGCAGCAGCAGCAGCAGGGTTAAGCTAAGATAGCACTTACCAAAGTGAAATCGGCTGTCAAAAGAGTAGATAGCACATAATAAAAATACTGTTGCTCATTTGATAGGTAATTGGTAATATAATTTAATCCGCGGTTAAATAACTTGAGAGTAAATAGCAATACATATCTCACAATTACTGTTTAAGTGGTATTTTTGGCAGTTAGTTAGTTAGGTATCAATGTTCTGTCTTGCGGCAGGTCCTAATTCTGGCATCCATCTTCTTCATACACTTCTATCTTCTGCCCTTCTCTTCATTTCTCCGTATGTTCCTTCTATATTAGATTAATTTAAGAGTCCAGTTCTTTTGCGTCCTCTAGGTCTTTTGCCATCCATTCTGCCCTCAATTACTTCCTTCAGTAACCCATCTCCTCAGACAATATGTCCTATCCATTTCTTCTTTGATCTTATAATACGATCCATCAAGCTTCGTTTCTCATCAACCATTTCCAGTACTTCCTCATTGGTTCTCCTTTCTGACCATCTTACTTTCTGCATTTTTCGCCAAACCCACATCTCAAAGGCCTCTATCCATTTAATATCATCTGCTCTCAATGCCCATGCTTCCGCTCCATATAAAGCAACGCTCCAAACCAGTGCCTTCACAACTCTCTTTTTCGTATCTATATTCATTTTTTTCAAAGTAATTTTTTTTCTTAATAAAAGCATCCTTTGCCATTGCAATTCTAGATCTTATTTCAACATCACATTTACCATCTTCCGTGAGCAAAACACCCAAGTCTTTGAATTTAGTTACTTGCTCAATCCTCTCGCCGTTAACACAGATGTCTATTTTTCCACCACCTTTTCTTGATATTTTCATCATTTTTGTCTCCTTTACATTTATTTTCATCTTTTACTTTCTTGCTGTATCATTTAATCTGTCCATCACCTTTTATAGTCCACTATCAGTACTACCTAACATAGCCTGGTCATCTGCAAACCGTACATCTCGTGTTAGTTCCCCACCTACCGATACACCTTCTTCCAAACCATCCAAAGCCTCCAGCATCATTCTCTCCACATAGATTGAAAAGAGTATTGGAGAGAGCAAACAACGTTGCCTTACTCCCCTTTCAACCTCACAGTTCTCAGGGTGGTCATTTCCCAATCTTACTACTGCCTGCTGATTTAGGTAAAGTTCACAGATCTCCAGCATCCTTTTCCATTCAACCCTGTCGAATGCCTTTTCAAAATCCACAAAACAAACAAATAATTCACTATCATGATCAATTGCCTTCTCACTTAGCATTCGCATCACTCCTATAGCGTCTCTTGTACCACGTCCTTTTCTGAACCCAAACTGATTTTTTGCTATATAATCTTCAGCCTTTGTTTCCAGCTTTTTAGCAAGCACTCTCACCAAGATTTTAGATGCATGAGTTATTAAACTGATTGTTCTGTAGTCTTCAGTACATAATACAAAATCCTATAAGCTTGAACATGTTTCGATTCGGCCTCTTTCAGTTCTCGCTTCGGTTTAGATTTCTGTATTCAATCAACGTTTAATGTATTAAAGCTAAAACATATACATGCCTCTTTTGACCTTAAAATATTTTGTAGACCTGTCTTTTATTGCACCAAAATATGTTAAAACGTATTATTGTTTAGCTCTTTGTTACTAGCCTTGCTAGAAACAACGTGCGGTTTCTCCTCTGCCAAGACTGCCGTGGATAATAGGAATTGTAGTCTGGGAAACCAGCTACTCTACCGACAGAAACAACAGTAAGAGTCCACAGTATGGACTATTAGAGCAAATCCCGAATTAAACCTACGTCATAATAGTATATTACATTTAGTTAAATTTAGTTTAAACCAGTTTTCAAAGTTGTTTTTAATCAAGACAGAAAAGCCGGCAACTATCGCTCACGCCTCTTGGTTATTCCTTATATGAAGTTGTTTGCTTCTAAATTCTCTTTTTTTTCAAATATATACCCGATCTAGCACGTATTTCAAATCGCTAAAATAAATCCCCATACACAAAAGAAGTTCCCATAAAGACTTCAGTGATTTGGAGAAATTGACTATTAATACTGTTATCTATAATGCATGAGATACTTCTTTCCCAAATTTCGTCTTTAACCCAAGACCTCCCCTTTTAGTTGAAGTCAAATGATAATTGTTAGTGTATTATTTGTGCTATTGGCGGTGGGTATATATATATAGGACTCGAGACTATAGGCTTTTATAGTAACTTTAATAGACGTTAAGGATAGGCGTACCAGCGATCAACTGAAGGTTACAAGCTTGTAGTATATTTATGTATAGCTAGATATGTGGTTATTAATTAACCAATATTAATATCTAATGTCACATTATTGTTAATCATGACTAGTTTATTAATTACAGTATTACAGCAACAGCGGCGTCTATTGGTGCCGCTGGAATTCCACAAGCGGGGCTGGTTACTATGGTGATTGTTTTACAAGCTGTCAATCTCCCTGTTGACGACATTGCACTGATTCTCTCAGTTGATTGGTTCCTGTAAGTTGATCAATTTACCCTATTTATATTGTAAATGATTGAATGCAACAACTACCTTTTTTTGCTCATTAAATGTTCATTTTTGAATTGATAGATTTATTGGGCTATCCAATGACGTCCAATTACGTTAAACTATTATTTAATAAAAAACAAGTTTCTTATTTATTTACTATTTACTGTATAACTTTTGTTGTTTCTGGTTAAAAAGGAATTTCTAACAAGCACTTGTCATCAAATCTCATTTCTTGAACATTGGCGATCTTGTTCCATTGTCTCCTAATTTTTAATCGCAAGTCTTGTTAATCCCTGTTGTTTCTTCTATCGTTCTATCCCACTGTGGCGATGATATTCTCAATATTTTTCGCGAGCATGCGTACTAAAGTGTCAGTGCTTCAAAGAACTCCTATTTGGTACGTATTTGAAATAACTCGCCTCTATCAGAGAGGAGTCAGGCTGACATAGAGGTCATCGGTCGTGGATCTAACCTCTGTGACCCGGGATTGTGTGGGCAGAGATTTGTTGATCTCAACCCGACTCTGAGAGTTTTTCTCTGGGTTGACTCCGGTTTTCCTCCCTCTGCATATTCGACTTTCACGCCAAAGTCTGAGCCGTCGAGCGATTAAGCAATAGCCTCTGGCTAGGAAGAGAATGTGCAACCACTTCCAATTAACGTTAAATAAAGTATTTGCTTTTAGTTAGTTACTAAAGTGTTTACTTAACTTTAATTAGGCTTCCTCTATTAGGAAGCCTCATTCGTTTTCCCTTATTTCGAAGTTTATTTGCTAAAATTTAAAAAGAATTTTTTATTTTATAACAAAGATTAAAATGGGTAAAAACTACGATTAGAAGCCATAGTGACGCCATCTTGGAAGGTTTCAGGTTGTGGTAAAAACCTAGCCAACTGAATTAATTAGGTCCTAATAGAAAGTTCAACATCTCTAGAGGCTAGTGTACTCCAACATTGCTCTTACAAATGAATTGTTTTTAAACAAAAAGGTTTTTGCTTTTAACAAAATTTGGGTGTACATTAAAAGATGGCTTGCGATCAGATATTTAAACAAATATTTAAACAATTTAATCTCGGGGGTAAAAGATTTCAGTACATTGAAATGCTCAAACATTATGCTAAAACATCAAACAAATAAGAACGCTTAACGTGATTACAGATTGAATGTTTTCGTTTGTGTTCGTTGATTCAGTTTTGAAGGTGTTGTCGTGTGTAACCAATGTAGCTAACTCGCACAAGCAACATTCTTTTTATTAACCAGGGATTCTATATTGTTTTGAATGTATTTTTGAACTTGATGGTCCTTGATGTGACATTTTTACGCCAACTCAGACGCATTAAACTAACGTTATTTATATTTTAATACGCCCTATATTCTTAATATAAGGTAAATAAGAAATGAGTATATAGAAATATGCACATTTCGAGCACTTCTTGTGGTCAGTCTAAACTTTGTGATATTGGTGTACATTGTCTTTTATTAGATTGAGGGTGGACTCAAAAGTTTATAGAAAGAGGATTTCACATCAATTTATATGAAATGGGTCTCAAACGTTTCGGTATTAGAGTTCCATACTCTCATGATTTTTTCTTTATTTGTCCACTCCAAGGATAACAGATTATTTTTGGATATAATGGAGCAAATTTTAGAATACGAACGATGCACAAAAATTCGCTATTAAAACAGTCATTTAAAATTATTAAAAGGTCTTTGATGGTTCTCAAATATGCTCGGATCAAATCACTTTTAATTTCTATACATAAACATTTATTGGATTTGTATTCGGCATTCATTTATAGCGACCGCATTCGAACAACAATAAATGTGTTGGGTGACTCATATGGTGCAGGCTTGGTGGAACATCTATCACGTGATGACCTCATGGCCTTGGATTACAGCGCACGAGAAGAGGGAAATCCTTTAGAAGAGAACCCTGAAAGATATACCCCTGTTGGCGGTCGATTCCCACGTGTGTTGCCCGCTTCTGATAATGGCCTTGTACGAGATGCCCCCAGTAGGACAGGCTCTGACCCAGCTCTCCGCGAGACCAACTTTTAGTAAAGAATACATACATGCAGTGGGAGTAATTCTAAGTTTGTCTCGAACCTTTAAGACAATCGTGGTAATATACAGCGCAGTAGCACAGGAATCTCGCCTTTAGTCAGCTTAGCAGCTTGACTAACCGCTAACGCTCGAAAGGCAGCTTGCTGCGACGATGATAGGATTTTAAATTGTGATTTAGCTATTTTTATTTTAGTATGATTAATGGAAATGCTTACTGCCTATTTTGGATATATTTTTAGTGTGAAATTAAGGCATATCAGAGTTCAATCTTCAGCGGTTGTTTCAGGTGTAACGTTAGGAAAATCCAAATATAAAGTAACAGGGGGATTTAAGTGTCAATAGTTTATTTTGTCTGGTAAAGGCTAATATATTGGATTACGGGGTAATAGTTGATAATGACGTATTTGAATGTATCTTTGGAAACTGACTCAGTGATACTCTTGGAATATTTTTAACCTGTTTAGTTTTGGTATTTATGCCTAGTTAGACTCTTTTATTCTTTCGATTTTTTACCTTGTTTTATTTCTCAAGAAACTCGTATGCTAACCTTAAATGACAGACCAGGCTTAATTTTAAAATTATGTCAGGATTGTATGGAGCCGAAACCAATTGTAGAATTGCACACAATTTAGGCATCCTGCTGATGAACAGTAACTGTTTTGCTATTTTTTTCAGCAACATTATAGCTATGTTCTGTTCAGATATTTATTTAGTCGAGGAAAAATGAACAACGTGAATTTTATTTGCTCATACTTCTTAAAATAAATTATGTTAAAGGTTTACACGTTGAGAGTGATTGAAATTATTTGATGCCAGCGGTTCTGCTTGTGTGTGATGTTTAATTCAGATATAATTTTTTGTTCTCCAGTTTGAATAAAGTTGAATGAAATCAATTGTAAATGAAGACTTTTTAAAACAAATACGTGGAAAAATGAACGCTAAAGTCTGTGCGTTTCGACCACTTCTTGTGGTGATTCTCAACAGTGAATATCAGCTAGTAACTTATATGAA
>JAOBAY020078067.1:0-7500 GCA_025331085.2 Zoanthus sociatus
TTATTTTTATTGTTGTTGTTGTAATGGTTGAAGCTACAGTTAAACTTAATTATTTACCTTCTTTCTTATTCAAAAAGAAATATTCGGAAATATAAATATAACTTTAGAACACAACCTGCACTTTCTTTCCAGTTATCTTAAGAACATGATCGAACGTCCGGCCAAGAATGCAACACTATAGACTCTTATAAAACATACTTGTGTCTCATCATCTGTGATAACTCTGCTAACCAAACGAGGAAAATAGTAAGTCATAAAATGTTGCATTTCAAAGTAATTCCTTTTAGCATAACATTTTCACCCAGCTGAGCAAAGACAGTGTTTACTTTTTTAAAGTAATACGATGATCTTAGATTACTAACTTAATTTTCTGAATCGAATTTCCTTGAGTGGAATTTCGAATCCATAAGCTAGATTCAGGATTTAATATCCCAAAGTTCCGAATATGGATAAATAACATAATATTTTACAGATAATTTTACAGGTTCTTAACTGCAAAAAGTAGTCGATAAAGGCCAACTGAGCCCTCGTCCGCACCAAAACGCATTTAGGGCGAGTAAAAGACAGTCGTTATTAAACCACATGTTCGTCTTTGTCTATCCACATTAAATCATTTATACAATCTTGTAAAGTATGGGCGCTAGAACACATGCGCAATGACGACTGATGGTGTTGGCCATTTTACGTCACATGGTCTAGTTTCCCCAAAGACAAAAGTACCCCGCTACGCCCAAGATTGCGCCCGAAAACGTCTTGGAGTTTATTGTTTGATGTTTCGCCTGAACATACGTCATCATGCTAGTCATGTGACCCTCACGCAATACATATATATCGTTTATATATGGTATTGAATGGAAAAGTAAAAGGTTCGTCTTGAAAATATCTATAAATGTGGTTTAATTGGTTGTATGTTGTTGAATCTAATCAAAAATTACTTAATAATTTAAATGACAAGGTTAAAAAAATGGGAAAACCGAATGGCAAAACATTGAAGCAGTAGTACACACACGAGATTTTACACAAAACAAGTAAATTTGAAATGAAAAAAGAAAAACAAATAAGGGATTTAATCAGAAGAATTAAAATGTGCTTTTTATTTGGTCTTGGCCCTTTTGTATATTTGCTTGTCCTTTCCATTCTATATATATATATCGTCCATGCTTCTTTCTTCTCAGTACCAATTTTTTGTTTTTTAGAACACATGTTAGAACGTTTGCCTTGCACGAATTCCTCTATAACCTATCGTTTAGCCTTTTTCTTTTTACAGTAAAAGTTAAAAGCTAGTTTCACCTTGACCTAGTTTTAGGTTTTAACAGCCTTCCTGTTTCTTTATGAGGTCTCTCGTGCTTCCTAAACCCAATTTACACTATACGTCCGGACGTTGTTCTAAAACCCAAAATGAGTTGGAAGGGTATTAATATGATTGCAGTTTCCACAGCCAAATTCATCCTTGCCACAACCGAATTAAATTTTACCATTGCCAAAATTTATCCTTGCCAAGTCGTTTTTTTTGTAGTGTAAATGGGGTTCTAGTTGTTCACATCAGCCAATCACCTTCTCATCTTGTTACATATACTATTAATCTTCGTAAAACCTGCTTATCAGCCGTCAACTGCGTAATAGTACACGAAATGTCTTCTCAAACCTTTAATTTTTTTAGCACTAAGAGCTACTTCGTAAAATAAACTTGTTTTCTACATTCTTCAACCATCATCTTATAGTTATGGTTTTATTCTTTTCTTCTCACCTAAGAAGTTCCTCGAAAATCTTGCCTCGCATGGAGCTTGTCAAAGTCAGCACAATACCTGCACTGAGTTAATTTCATTTCTCAGATTTTAACACTAAGTGGTACCTTGTAAAACTTGCTTCCTAGCTTGTCAAAGTTAACTAACATTTTAAAACCATCGTTATATACAGTCTTTCTTTTACTCAATGAGATATTCTGCAAATGTACAATATTATATATGTTATACGTATCCCAAAACCTTCCTATGTTCTCGAAGCACAAAAAAAAATATTGGATTTTACAAGTAAGGACTAAATAATGTGTCTACTGACAATTTGATTACTAGGTTAAACAAAACAATATGAAAATGAACTTTATTGATAGCTGTCATATTTCTAGTTTAACCAATAGTTAAGACTTCAAAGACGTAGCCAGCGGACGATACCCATCTGGGCTTGCGTTTTGCAGGTGTTTACCAAGATAAAGAACACCAAGTAAGGCAAAGATGGCTGCCACAGTAAGCACTACCAGTAGCATGTTGGTGAAACTGACGGGCCATCCTGAGGAAAGAAACAACGTTTAATGCAGTTACAAACTATTGTAGCTGTCGGATTCATTTAGTACACACCTCTCGGCCTAATGGCATCATTGACTACGAGTCAATAGCCCATGAGACCGTAGGACGAATAAGTTGTTCAAAATCGTAGTCCATAAGGCCGAGAGGTCTAATTGCTTTAGTATAATCCTACAAATTGGTCAAAAAAGAATGTACAAATTAAATCATCGATGAAATCCTCTAATATTATAGCAAAACGGGGCTCATTACTATTTTGATCCGCCATCTTTTCTCTACTTGTAGCCTATCACAAATAGACCTCTAGTAGAGTAACCGATCAGAATGCAGAATGCGTGTTATGTTTATATTAAAGTAAATTATCAAATTATTTTCGTGTAAAATCGCAGAGCTCAAAATGGACTATTCAGTATAATGTTGATGGTGTTGAAGTAGTTCGGAAGCCAGACTGCAGCTTGATCTGACTCACGTACCCAGGTTCTTGCAACATATTTCGTATTAACATGGAAAAAGGTTTGTGCTTTTTTTATTTCCCTATTTTATGGAACGTTTTTTAATCTTTATTTCGTTTTCAAATTTTTATCACACATCTGAATCATATTCTTTTGTAGAACTCACTACTAATGTTCATTCTTAAAATTTCGCAATATTTACCCTCGATATTGTTAAAAAATATTTTCAGTTGTAATAAGAACTATTTCGTTTTAGCTTTGTTTGAAAAAAAAAACTTCCTTCTTTTACCATGATGCTTTATGTTAATTTACTTGTACTACTGTTCATGCCATTGTCTTACGATATCCTAAGAAAACTGTTTAACATCAGTAGCTTTTAAAACTAACAAACGCCTCTTTAATACTAACATTTAATGTACCCTTAAACATTGCCTACTCCAACCAGTATGTCGATCAAATCTTGGTATTTCTTCTCTATTCTCAAAGAAGAAAGGCGTTTTTCAAATATTCGGAGGATGTTACGACGGTTGAAGGATGTTGGAAGATTATATTACGTTACCTGGCTTTTTTAACACTTTCTTGACTATTTGTGCTTTTGCCATCTTCTTCGTCTTGCGAGTATGTTCAATATCTGCTTTGGGAATTTTAACAGCTTGTTTCTTTTCTTCATTTAATACGATAGGCCCTTGGGACACAACGTAGGTACGGCTTGCCTTGCTATCCACAGCAACGGCTCGTTTCTGCACCAATTTGGTCTTTTCGGGCTCTTGTTTGGGAAGAGCAGTTTCTTTTTTCTGCAACTGCACCATTTTGATAGTATTAAAATGCAAACGTTTTTGTTTTCAAACATTTAGTTGGCCAATCAGTCATTAAATCGGTCAAGTGGTAATACCCGCTCCCAATGTGGCCACAGGGCCCACATTGGTGGTTTCAAGGTAGCTGCTAGCACACATGTGATATCTATACTTGATGTTCAGTTAGTTAATCAGTAAGTCAATCGATTGGTAAATCAGTTAACGGGTAATTCCCACTACCAGTGTGGCCACAGGGCCCATATTAGTTGTTGTAAGGTAGCTGCTGGTACACATATGATACCAATACTTGAGTTTAGTCAGTTAATCAGTTACTCAAACCGTTGCCCGTTCGTTGTTTAAACACTTTTTCGACCTAATTAGCAAACATTTAATCATAAAGTTAAACAAACAGGAATGACACGGATCAGCCAGTTCCATGAAAACATAATTGGTTATTCAGTCGGTCTGTGTCAGTTAATGAATCTGCCAAGGTCATTCAGTCGGTTAGTTAGACACTTAATCAATTAAACCAATTATTCAGTCAGTTATGCCAGAGCATCAATCAACCAGTTACTGAGTAATCGGCAGCGGTCTTCTCAGATAGGGACGTTAAACAATAGGCCCAGGCTCCCGACCCTCTATTGGGGGATTTAAAAGTATCCACATATATCTATTGCAAAGAGTACAGTAATGATCCCGCTATTGTGTGGTCTATCACTGAGAGCAGTATGAATAATAGAATATATGTGAGCTGCTGTTCCAGACAATCTAAGTCTCTCAACTTGTTTGCAAGGCTCATTTGAATATTTTTACATGAATTTATCCCATGCCTTAAAAAATACAACCAATCAGGGGCCTGGAAAGCCGTTGCATCCTGCGGTATACAATGGGTATTATCCAACGGGTAGTATTCCACCTAGCTTTCCTGCCATTACTTGCGAGAGACTATTGAAATGGCGCCAAAATTGTGTGCATACGTTTCCGAAATGGCGCCAAAGTTGTCGGTCAGCGTTAAAAGAGCTTAAATCGTCAGCACAAACTGCAGTTTTATAGTTCTTCGTTCTCCATGTGGGGATAAATTTGTTAGTTGTATTTTTAAGACATGGGATAAATTAGTTATGCAATGGTTTCTCATGGGATACCGTGGAAATGCCACTTGTCACTTGTATTTTCTTCCTAGGCCTTTACACACTCGCCCAAAGGCTCGTGTGAATACGGAAAATACAAGTGACGCGTACGCTTGGTATATTCCACGGTATCCCATGAGAATCCGTTGTATAAGTACTATATATTTGAACGAGGCAGGCTGTATTTTCTAAGTCCGAAAGACGAGAGAAATATATTTGATGAGTTAAAATAATTCCCTGTATATAAAAGAGGAAATAATTCAATAAGAGTTTTATTATATGGGCCTTTTCTGCTAATAACTATAAATGGAGCAAGCGATTTAAAAAGCAACAATACTTTATTTGTATTTTTTGGTATTTTCATATACATTATGAATTGGGACAGGAAAGAATAGAAAAGAAAGATGCTATGTGATTAAATAAAAAACAGGACTATAAAACTGAGTTAAAAATACACGATATAACGCGTCAAGTTTGAACAAACAAAAGTTTTAAAATTAATTAAGTACATAATTAAAATGGCACATAAGGTTCAAATACAATAAAACAGAAATCACAAAAAGTTGTTCACGAAGAAAGTTTTTAAAAAGATAGAACTTTTAAAAATTAACGCGAAGAAGATAATTTTCAAAGCAAATAGCAAACCGAAGCGTTTATTGAAAGCTGAAATTTTAATTTTAATATTTCTTTTACGATTTAAAAATTGTAAAAGAAATATAGCAAATACTTTGTTTCAGAATTTGTCAGCATGTCCTTTGGGAAATAAGTTCAATATTTTTATAAAACATTAGAAGAACTCAATCAGTATTTGAACTGTTTTCTCACGTCGCCATCACCGATTAGTTAAGTACTGAATCGCCATCTTGTAGATGTGTTGTCAAAACAAGTCAGGAATCTGCATATTTTCCCTTCAAAAGTTCGCACCATCAAACAAACCAATTAATAATAATAATAATAATAATAATAATAATAATATACATCAGTTTAATCAACCACTTAACAGTGGAGGCCTGCAGTTACACATACACGATACATACAATTGGCACAATTGCTTACATCTAGGCGTGGCGGACAATACAAAAATTGTTCATTCTAACAGTTCGATACTTCCCAATTTTGGATCGCTGAGTGCCCGATCTCAAAGGGTAGCCATGGCTTACAATAAATCCAGTCGGAATCACAGATCTAAGTGGTTCCAGTTGCTTGGCCTTCGTTTAATGTTGATTCAATTCAAATGACTGTATCTTTGACACCAGAAAAGAAAAAATAAGTTAAAACTGTTTTTCTTTAATGAAACCATTAAAGGAGAGAAGAGAACAAATAGAAATAATGCTGAAGTAATTGGTAAAATGAATTCAAGTTTTCCAGGGATACAATATGGTCCACTTCACTCTAGAAACTTGGAACTAGCAAAAATCCAAGCACTATAAATAGCCTATGGCAATTATTATTTAATTATGACTGTCACCGATGATATGAAAAATGAAGTTAAATGGTGGTTAAACAACCTTAAAGCAGCATTTGGATTGCTTTTGCGTGACAATCCAGATATAGTTCTCAATACTGATGTTTCCATACTAGCCTTATGCGAAGATTTAACAGCACAAGGACAATCTCTACGTTCAGACATACAACAGCTAGAACGGAGATAATATCAATGCACTAGACCTCTTTGCTGTTCAGTATGGTCTGCAATGTTTTACAACCAAACTTGAAAATAAGCATGTAGCCATTAAATGTGTCTGACAACACCACAGCACTTCCCTATATAAGTAACATGGGAAGTAGTCATTCAACTCTATGTAATAATTTTGCAAAGCCAATTTGGCTTTTTAGTATTAATAACAACACTTGGCTTATAGTCATCCACATTCCAGGAAAATACAATACTGTGGCTAATTTTCAATCCCGACGTTTTAATGAGCGCACAGAATGGGAATTAAATTCTGAAGTGTTTAAAATGATAACTAATATGGGAATGGTCATTGTTTATCGGGGGGGGAAGGGCTACTATATTTATGCAAAAGAAACGTCCAAAAAAACGTGACCCTCCCCTTTAATCTGGCCGGATAATTGTGGCCCTCCCCTTTCGCAGAGCTCAAAATTTAGGACCCTCCCCCAAACTCCCTCAAAGGGTAAACCATTTAAAATGCTTTACTAACTTTTTAAGGTTGGTTGCAATTGAACAGTTAATTCAAAATGAAGAATCAAATCAGGGCGAAAGACTGCACATGATTTCGATGAATGTGTGCTAACAAAGATCAGAACAATGAGAGAGAACATTGAAAATACCAAAACAGAACTTGTGAAGTTCGAAAATCGGGTTGCTTCTGTCTTCAAATTCAAATTTGCTGGACATAAACGAAAATCGCGGTCAAAAAAACAAAACAAACATCACGTCGCAGCCAGAAAAAAAATAAGAGAAGGCGAATTAACTGTTGAGGTTCTACAGAAGATTGCCCCGACTCTTGGAGAGGGCTCTGTCTGTGACGAGGCAAACCTTGACAATAGAGCCATTGCTCAGTTGGGCAAACGAGACAGAAAATGGCTTTGTTGCTGGCCAGTGGCAGTCAATTACTCACAGAAAAAGCACAACGCCATCTGAAAGCAATTCTTAAAGAAGATGATGCTGCTGATGCTCCAAATGTATTTTCTTATGGACTGCGCTCGACGCATTGTTCTTTTCAAGTTGGGGGTTTACACGTGCGTATGTGCTTTTTTGGTTGCATCTCATTAGTGAGAGTATTTATTCTTTGCGTAACAGAATTTGCATTATCCAGCTATCGCTCCTCTAAGTACTTCTTGGCGGTGGATTTTCAACTAATAT
>JAOBAY020078067.1:12500-19102 GCA_025331085.2 Zoanthus sociatus
TATTCAGACTGGGATTTTCACATTTTATATGAATAGCCTAGTGAAAATTCCGTCGTAGCAGAATCCAGAACAATTAATTGCACTGACGATGGCAGTAGTACTGCTGAAACATGTTTGCAATAAAAAAAGTCGTGTTTTTTATGAAATGTTTAGTAAATTTACTGCTATGTAGACCATTTGAAATAATTTAATCTCAACACTTGGTAAATGACTTAATTCACAGATGAGATGACTCACAAGGAACCCCCATATGTGTTTTATATCATTTCTAAACTAAAAGAAATGTTTTATTCATAATTAAACATTTTTTTTAGTTTAAAAAGGATATAAAACATAAAAGGAGGGAAACACAAACATTTTGTTTTTAAAATTTTCATAATTGCCCTAGAAGATTCACTTCTCCGGCAGTCAACTATTCATTTTTTGGACAATCTATCAGCAGTGGACATTGTATCCTTCAATATACCAGCTGCCAGAAGGGGTTTATGTAATAAGTATTGTCTACTGGTCCATATTGTTTGGGTGCTTAATATATAGCAAAGAAGTTATGTAAATTTGAAGGTTTGATTTTTTGTTATCAAAGATTTTTAATTGACAATTTTCATGCACGGTATCACTGTATTTTCCTTTTTCTGACGGTGGTGTTGCAGTAATTGGGGCTCCCCCACACCCCCCTCTATGGGGGTAGGGGGAAAAACAACAACTACAGTTGCATCTTCTCTCACTCTACTTTATTGTATTGAGCACTTTAAAATGGTAAGCTCGAATAACAAACTTTCTAACTGATCTATTTAACAAATAAGCTTTGTATTAGACTTTGAGACAAAGCCATTTTCATATTTCATGCTTCATAGCACAATGAAAACACACAAGTTTGTAGACTAAAATGCACATACTATCCAAATTATCTATATTAATTTTCATTAGCACTACCATAAAATAACAAGGTAAATTTCAATACCCGATTGTTGGAGGCGACGCCGGGTTAAACACATCCGAAACGAACCGATGCACAAGACAAGATTTACCAACACCAGCATCCTATGGGAATTATGAAAACTCAACCGTGTAAAAAATGTACCCAAGTAAACAAAAAGAAGCTGTCTTTGATAACTGTGAAACAATCGTTACTTACTCCAAGAAGACACAACTTGATTTCCCGAATTGTTTCGGTTGATGTAACGGAGTTACGATACATTCTTGGTCACTTCAGCTTGACTCACAGTGAGGGCTCTTCCCGACAGCAAGGTCATGCAAGGCGACTTCAAAGAAAATCACTCTCACATTTTTCTCCGAAATCTTCAATGGGAGGTTCAATTCTTAATAACACCGCATATTTGTGATTGCCGAAATGAAAATGAAAAATAAACAAGTCAATGATTGCATTTAAACTCCCAATTTACTACCGAATTACTTTAAATAATTTGTTCTTGTGACTCTGGTCTGGTGCCGAGTTATTACGTTTTTCCTCATTCTCGTCCCCAGAGCTCAACGCTTTTTTCTTGCCGGCAGAGCCTGCGCATGATAAAGCGATAAAACATCGTGCGAGGGCTTCGCCGGCTAAAAAAAACGTTGGGCTCTGGGGATGAGAATGTTTATTTCCTGCATCTCTCTAGTGCCAGATTCCTTTTGGTAAAGGAGGGAAATGCTTTTGATCGCCTGGTTGTTACTGCACTTCGTTTATCATTTTCAACTAGTTTGCACTTAAAATAACGGTATGTTACGCAAATAACGAACACTTTGAACAGCCCTAATTGAAAAATGGCTAGACGAGAATATAAGGTAATATAGTTCTAAAGTAATACTTATTGCTTTGCGCCATCGCTGCTGGTGACTGGTCGCCAATGGCAACTTATGAAACATGTTTTGGGGTTACCCCTATTTCAGCCTTCGCCTTTAAATTGGAAGCCATACATGAGAAAACCTTTGTAAGTATTAATGTTAAAGATTGAAATGATGTTGTGATAAGTGACAAAATTAAAATATTAATGTTCACTTGGAGTAGAATTTATACGTCGTTTAAATACAGCAGTGTTTGACTTTTGCAGACTGCACACCGTAGAAGTGCAGACTGCAGAGCCAAACTCCAACTAAACCCCAACCTTAACTCTAACCCCAATACTAACTTTAACCCTAACCTATTTAGGGCTAGGATTAGGGTTTGGGTCAAGGTTAGAATTAATCTTTAAGGTTTGGGTCTTTGGTCTTCAGTCTGCGGTCAGCAAATAGCAGATAGGGACATTAAGAACTGAGGACAGGAGCAAAGACAACGGCAGTTGTGAAAAATATTATTTCTCATTATGTTTTTCTGTTTTAGATCATCAATAAATTTTCCCTTTCGATTTTGAACAAGATTCCCGAATAGGAATTTAAGCAAACAAAGATTGCCAAACTTTGTTGTTTGACGTTCACTTTGTTGGCAGAACCTCAAAAGTGACCTATCTGTGGCATATTACTGAAGACGATGGTGAGCAGGTTGTAAGCTCGCCACATTCCAGCATGCAACTTAAATTATATACAATAATTAACAATTATCCCCAGAAGTGGAGGTGACTAGTGATGGATATGTTTACCGAGAAGCTTTGCTGCTTGGTAAATATTTTTCGGTAGGCACTGACACTGAGGGGGATAATTGTTTTAATATTTACCAAAATAGGGAGATAAAAATTTAAAAAATGCACTTCCTTTTTAAAGAAACAAATATAACTGACAAATTACATAAACTTTTTTTCTATTTTTAATACGCGCGCTTCCTGTTATTTTGACTTCCACCTCAAAATCAACGAGTAGTCTTGGATATCGCGAGTTACAGGGACCAATCAGAGCGTGCAAAAATGGATATTGGTTGCTTGGTAAATACTAATTAAAGCTATTGTTCTTTGCCGTTCTCGCCGCAGTTGCCGTCCTCGTATATTAATGTCCCTAATGTCGTACACCACTTAAGTTATGGAATGAAGTTGAAATTGTCATCTTATAATTAATTGCACTTTTACTAATAAAATGAATCTAGATAATTTTAAACATTTAATCTAGATTTTATAAGATTATCCATCTTACCTAGCTATGTACTTTCCACTTTTATGGTTATTGAAGTCAACATTTTTTTTAAATTTATCCAGCCCATAATATGTAACTATTAAAAACAAAATGAACATAATTTCAAATTGAACATAATTTCAAATTGAACATAATGTCAAATTATCCTTACAAAATAAACTTTGATTATTTTTGATACACTCGATCACATCACATCTAATCTGTTTTATTTTACTGATTTTTAATTTGGTCAAAAATGGGCATTATTTTTATGTAGAGAACACAAATCATTTGAGCCAATCAAAGGAAAGATAAAGTTTACCCCAACCTTACTTTAAGTCAGCCACAAAGCTTTTTTAAATCTGTGCCCAAAAATATATTAAATGTCTACTGTAGGTAACTAGTATAAAATTATGTAATATATATATATATGTGTACTTCAATGTCTACTGTACTGTAGGTAACTAGATAAGTATATTTTATGTATATGTACTTATAATTAATATGTCTTTATTTTGAACTATTAAAACTTTCAGTGATAATAGCAGGTTGATTCGCTACAAAGTGTCCCTGCAGAATACAATCCTTGATGTTCTCAGATCCAAAGGCTGGGCTGAAATTAAGGAGTAAGTTGAAAATCTGAGTGTAAGGTCACACGATCGTATAATATTATTTCTGCACTGCACTACAAAGTTTATTAAATGGTTCAGGAATTACCTGGAAAGAGGAAGGATCAAAAACTTTTCATCAATCAAATTAAGTGTGACAGCAATTTGTGATGAAATGACACTAAAAAGAAGCCATTTTATACCTCTGGCCTTTCTATGAAGCCTTGGTTGGGCTTTCTATGAAGCCTTTATTGGTAATCACTAAGAAAATGGCCAGGGAGAGATAACTGAACAAAATGGCGACCCATTGAAGTAAAGTGACTCGCATGACTTGTGTAGTTTTGAGCTCGTTTCTGGGGAAAATTTTACAAGATCCTTTTAAATTGATTTCTGTTTTATTTTATTTTGGGGATGAAAAGAGCTGAGTCGTGAAAAAATAAGAGCAGAGTAGTGTCAACGCTGCTCTACTGTTAGGATTACTACACATTTGACTGTGACGATGACAGTATTAATAACTAAATTTATTACTTAAATTTACTCAGCCGACTCTAGATTCGAGATTAGATATTTCCATTCATAATCTCAAATATTAATTATTACTCAGAAGTGCATGTAGATACAAACTTGAAAATGTAATGAACTGTTCATAGAAATTTATATGACTTGTTTTTTTTGTACACAACCAGAGAAAATGAGTCATGGGATTTTTACTGGTGTGATATCGGCTGGATGCGTGAATATTTTGACCATGTTTACATGGAGGAGCATGTTAAGATCTGCCATTTCAGAAACCACTATGAAGTAAGCCTAGTTAGACCGATATGTTATCTATCTTAGTTTGTATTATCATGCAGTAAGTAGTTTAAAGAGTTTTAAAACACTATAAGCATTTTTAGTGATTCGTTGATTAAATTAAAAAAAAATAATCACAATTTTTTAACTTTCAGTTGTCTAAATTATATATTATCCAACCCACTTGCTGTAATACTTCTCTCTATATTTCTTGTCATGCATTGTCTTAATTCATTGAGTTTATAAAAGAGATTTTCCTACAGATTCAAGCGGCAAAATGTAGTTATTAGAAAAAAAAGTTGTTTAAAAAGTTTTCTTCAACAGGCAAATGTTAAAATTCTGTTTTTTATGTTATTCAAACGTTTTGCCTGCTAAGGCTTTGTCAGTGAAATATTGGTTAACTAAGGGATTGTAACTTGAGCAGGTTTAAAGATAACATTACAATACTCTAGTCAACCAATTTTTCACTGATGAAGCCTTAGCAGACGAAACGTTTAAATAATATATTTAAAAAAAACAAAACAGAATTTTAACATTTTCCTGTTGAAGAAAACTTCTTGCACAGCTTATGACGAGGCATGGCAACACATACACCTACAGAAAAATAGTTACCCACAAGTCGATCACATACCCAAACTATAGCACAATAATGTTTAGAGCCTGTACAGTACAGGGTGTTACAAGTTAGCTGCCTTTTTTTTTTGATAATAGCTGACTCGCAAAAATTTGATGGCCAAGAACCTTAAGCGACTGAAGAAACAGCTGGAAAGGGAACAAGGAAAACTTGAAGCTGCAAAGTATCCTGAAAATAATCTTGAAAAAATCTTTCTTTTATTAATTAAGTTAATTAAAGGGAACCTCGGCTGTCCAACAATATCAATCTCATATTAGAGTGTTTCTCAACTTGTATGTATATCAGCAGTTGAAAGTTGACAATTCTCTCTGTATGATTCACACCAACCGATTTGTTTGGATAATTGAATTTCTTGCGGGCCGCCATCTTTAAATATGACGTAGTTGTGTTGCAGTGCCAGACCCCCACTCGTTCATTGCTATTGTTTTTACCAAGAGTAGAGACTGGCACTGCAACGCAAACACGTCACATTTCAAGATGACGGCCCCCAGGAAATTCATTGATCAAAACAAATCGGTTGGTGTCAATCATACAGAGAGAATTGTCAACTTTGAACTGCTGATATACATACAAGTTTAGAAAAACTCAAATATGAGATTGATATTGTTGGACAGCCGAGGTTCCCTTTAAGTATAAAAGTATATTTTGATGAGTTTAAACAACATTGATATTTTGTCCACCACTTATTAACTAATGACTAGAATTCAAATTTTGCTGAAAGGTTCTCAATTCGTCTTTAGATTTTAAAACCAAAAAAAGCGTGAAATCTTTGTCTTTAAAAATTTCAAGTTCACACCCATTGATATAGCAAGGGCTATCGCTGATACCTCAGGTATCTGAAAAGTAGAAGATTTTGGTAGCCTGAACCAAAAAACAATACGACTTTGTGTTCTTGTGTAAATCCAATTAGCCAGTATCAAAAATACCACAATACTGTTTGTTTGTCCCTCCAAAATTTTGCATAAGCATTGTTTTTATTTTCCCTTGGGACTTACAATGATCCCAAGAGAAACTGGAAACAATGCCTGTGCAAAATTTTGGCGCACAAACAAATAGTATTGTGGTATTTTTGAAATTGGCTAATATCATTTCGTTGTTGAAACTCGCCTGATTTTAATCGCTTTTGCTATTAATCAGTTTTCGTGTAAATCAAGAACAACTAGCAGGTATTGTAGCCATATTTGGTAATCAAAGTTCAGTTTTACAAACTGAACTTAAACGTATATTGTCAATATACATAAGAAGGGAATAAAACAGCATCGGTTGTGTTTCTAGACAATAATATAAAATACTATGATGTAGGAGAACACGAGAAAAGTGGTCAGGGAAAGCGAGACAAAACTGAATTTTCTCTCTGGTTTTAGAGTGTTATTTACTTTATAGCGTTTTACACTTTTTTTAACCCTTTCATTCCCAGTGGTATTGTTAAATTCTCCCAACGTGATCCCATACTTTTCATTGAACAAGTTTAAGAGAATTTTAGTTGTAATCTTCGGTAGTTTACTTTGTTTGATCAATTCAGATTTTCTCAT
>JAOBAY020078068.1:0-11095 GCA_025331085.2 Zoanthus sociatus
ATATATTTTTTGTTTATTTTTATTGATTTTTTAATAATATGCGCTTGATTATAAAATATTTTTATAATATAGTTTCATTTTTGATCATTTTTTGTTTATTTCTTATTCATTTTTTAAATTTTTTTATTCATTTTTTTATTTTTTATTCATTTTTTGTTTATTTTTTCATTCTGAAAATGAAAAATTTTGTTTTGAACGAGGTGAAAAACTGTGTTATAAACGTTATTTTACATACTACTAGACCTTGTTCAATGCTTAATGCATACAATGCTAATCATCAGGAAATTCGTGAAGAAATAAAAGGGGAGGGCTGCTATGCTAGATAAAATTTAGGTCTAAAAATTGTTCCCTCCTCCGTTTTGACTCTCTTAAATCTTACCACTCCCCAAACTTGAGCATGATGAAGAACAACGTGAGACAAAATTCACTTCAGTACAGTACTTTTATCTGTATGAATAACCTATTTATAAAAGCGATTTTTAAGAGTTGTCTAAACAACAGACACAGAGACGAGACCCAAAGACACAGAGACATCAAGATATAGAGACACCTGGAGACATATACACACCCAGAGACATAGAGACACCCAGAGACAGAGACACCCAGAGACAGACACGCCCACTCACGTACCCCCAGACACAGAAAGGCTCACACCACAGAAACTCCTACCCACAGACTTCTAAACACAGAAACGCCTACCAACAGGCCCCCAGCCCACCAACATTTACACAGCCGGACACACCCACCCACAGACACACAGAGTTAGTTACACCCACTCACAGAAACCGACACATTGACCTTCATATAGGAAAGACTTCTTCAAGTAACTTGCTTTTGATAGAAGTAAAATTCAAGTTAACATAACTATTTCTAAGGTTAAAAGATTTAGTATTTTTAACTGTAGTAAATTTGTCGCTCAAGTAATTCGCAGCAAGATTACTTGTAATCTTGTATATAATTTTTGCTTTACATGAAAGAGAGACATAGACAGACACAAACACACACACGCACACACAGAGACCCACATTGACACAGACAGACAAACAGACAGACAGAAACACAGATACAGACAGACAAAGAGAAAGACAGACAGATATACAGAGACAGAGACACATTTTGAGAAAGACAGACAGAGAGAGACACATAGACACACAGAGACACACACGGAGGGAGAGACACAGATAGAGACACAGAGATACACACAGAGAAAGAGACACACACAGATCGAGACACAGATACAGACAGATAGACAGACAAAGACAAACAGAAACACATTGAGGCTTAAAGGCCACAAAGGACGTTTTTGAATTTTACGGCTGGTCTTATCGCATGTAGCCGTATGAAACCGAAAACAGAACTGTTCAAAAGCCACTTTTCAAGCTAAATCTCCTTTCACAAGAAGAAGAAAAAAACTCGCATCCTATCCTAATCACAAATGAACTGAGTGAAATAAGCTACAAAACTGAGTTAATAATATTATCTCCACAGGCTTAGAAAACAAACATCATTAGGTCTCACCATTTTCTTCCTACGCTTTCATCAAGCATGAGTTGATAAAGCGGTTCAGTATTTAGAACACGAAAGAACTAAGTCCTAATCATATTGTGCTGTTCTAGATCCGAGAGTAAATGTTTTTTGCAGTGAGCTAGTGGAAAACCATGAAAAGCGTTTCCACAGTCTGCATCGAGTAAAATAAAGCAAATATTATCACATTGGAAAAGTTTGCCAAAGTTCAAGTCGAAATCAATGAGAGGACGTTCTGAGAGTCTCTTAAAATCTTCCTGCTAACAACTCCTTCACAGCGCAGTTGAAAATGTACCCGGGTAAAAAGAGCGGAATACAGCATACAAACAAACACATTTACCAAATTTATAAGCGTATGTCTTTAATCTTTCCAAGCTTTAGCCTCTTTCAACCTCTCATACTCTAGCTCTTAGGCTTCACAACCCTATACGAAGTTTTTAACGTCAGTCAGGTGTGGTTTATAAGAAAGTCATTAATACGCTATCAAGATTCCTGAGACCAAAAGCGGAAATGTTCGAAAGCCACTGTTCAAGCTGAATCTCCTTTCACAATGGAAGAAAAAAACTTGCATCCTGCCCAAATCACAACTGGACTGCGTGGAATAAGCTGTTCAGTGTTTAGAACGCGAAAGAACTAAATCTTAATTATATTAAGCTATTCTAGATCCGAGAACAGATGTTTTTTTGCAGTGAGGAAAAAATTATTAAGAGCTTTTCCACAGTCTGCATCGAGTAAAATAGAGCAAATATTATCACACCGGAATAGTTTGCTGACCAAAGTGATAGTCGAAATCAAGGATCCTCTGAGAACCTCTTAAATCATCCTGCCAACAACTCCTCATAGCGTAGTTCGAAATGTACTCGCGTATAAAGAACGAAATAAAACATTCAAACAAACACACTTACCAAATTTATAAGCGTATGTCTTTAATCTTTCCAAGCTTTAGCCTTTTTCAACCTCTCATACTCTAGCTCTTAGACTTCAAAGCGGTATACGAAGCTTTTAACATCAGTTAGATGTGTTTTCTATGAAAATCATTAATACGCTATCAAGATTCCTGAAACTGAAAGCGGAAATGTTCGAAAGCCACTTTTCAAGTTGAATCTCCTTTGACAACTGGAAGAAAACAAGAACTCGTATCCTGCCCAAATCACAACTGAAGTGAGTGAAATAAGCTGGTCAGTGTTTAGAACACGAAAAAACTAAATCCTAATCATATTGTGCTGTTCTAGATCCGAGAGCAGATGTTTTATTGCAGTGAGGAAGAACCATGAAGAGCTTTTCCACAGTCCGCATCCAGTAAAATAGAGCAAATATTATCACATGGGAAGCGTTTGCTAACTATAGTATAAGTCGAATTCAATGAAGGGATAATTCCGAGAATTTCTTAAATCCTCCTGCAAACAACTCTTTTACTGCGTAGCTGAAAATGTAACCGGGTAAAAATAAGGCATGCAAACAAACACACTTACCAAATTCATAAGCGTATGTCTTTAATCTTTCCAAAGTTTAGCCTTTTTCAACCTCTCATACTCAAGCTCTTTTTCACTACCGTATACGAAACTCTTAACTTCAGTCAGGTGTGGCTTCTAAGAAAATCATTAATACGCTATCAGGTTTCGTGAATTCCTAAGCTAACAGAGTCTTACCCAGCTGAAGAGAGGAAGAGAAAATGAGACTGCTGATCAAGGGAGTTTTGTTACCTAATGACCTTTGTCATAATATTCTAAAAATAAACTTCACGAGAATCTGATTTCCGGGGCAGTATCAATCAACATTAAAAGCTAAACGTTGCAAGCGGTGCTTACTAAAAACTCTGAATCTTCTTCAATTCTGAAGAACTTTAAGTTCGATTTATCGTCTGCCTTCAACAATTTGATACATGAACAACAAGGTATCCTCAGGCGTTCACTGGGCCATCTTGTACGTGCAGATACTTTTGCAGTTACTTAGCAAAGGAGTTATAGCCTCTTCAAAGAATCAACGTGCTCGATCCTTTGAATAAACGCAAAATCTCATGAGATATTTCGCAAACCATTATCTTACTAGTGGTGTTGCGTTTATATACGTGTACATACGATCTTCAACTTAGCATTGTCGACGATCATGGTTCGGTCGAGACATATTTGTATACGTAATGAAATATCTACAAAAGCTATTACTAATTTACGAATTTCTCGACATATTTCTTTTTTTTTTATCCCATGAATAAATTGAATTCTGTATGAACGACAAAAAGGCCAAAAGCAAAGTAAAGTATAATATAATTCTAAGCGTGACGGCCTGATAAGACAAAAACTGAATTTCGAATTTCCCTTTCAGCTTCCTGAAGGATGATTTGTTACTCGTCTTCCTTCTGGCTTATTATACTTTTTTTTTCTTAAATATTTTCGGGATGTCAGCCTTAAATGTTCTTGAACATGTTCTTAAAATATCTTTACTGAATTTAGACAATATAAATAATACGTGTACCGTATGTGGTACATTTGTGTTTACGTTGATTGTTACATGTACTTTGTATTGTTTTGATAAGACTGTAATGACTTTCTTGCCAGTTTGTCTCAAGAGATATACCTGTCAGAACTGCGATTCGGTAAATGAAAAACATGTGATGTAAAATTGTAATCTGCGGACTTTAGTCAAGAAGCCTATCGTAAAACAAATTTTTCAATAACACTGTATGAATTATTTGCAATAGGTTATCATCATACTGAAATAAATGTTCTTCACCTTTACTCAACTTCAGCAAGTTCTTAACATGTTCTTAAATTTTTTGGCGATTTTCAGCCTCATGCATGTTTTAAATAAAAAAGATTCGATAACGACGACCAGAAGGGTATATTCCAGAGAAGTTAACACTGTCGAGCCTGCCGACCAACTCTACTCTACTCTACTCTACCCTCTCAAATGATCGTGGCATCAGTCCTTATATAGATCAAGAGTGGAGCTACAAACTTGGAGGACAGATGCCAATCTTATCAGGTATTAGGTCAGTAACCAAGATGATACAAACTTAAAAGTTCCTATACCTTAAGTTACATAAACACAAAAATGGCTTTTACAGTCATTAACATTAGACGAATGTACAACCCATCACTAAACTAAATGTGACTAGAAGAATGGCGAGAAATCCCTATACAAACTCTCGTATACAGTAAACAAGAAATAGCATAAACAACTTATAAATTAATATAAAATATAAAAACGTTATAAAGGACGTCCCATTTTTAAGCTGCTGTGGTATCCGAGGTTATAACTGTAAACAAGAACGATTTCAAAAGGGAATTACTCTTACTAAATATTTCACACTAATGAGCATATGTCTCAAACAATGAGTGAACTCTCATGGGGTCGTTACAATCAAAACCGATTTCGAAGCATATTGTTTAGACGCGTACTGTTTACTAAAACTTGGCTTAACTTATTGTTAAACATCCTATTTTAAAATTAACTTAGCTTATCTTATTGTTTAAACATATCTCTCATTAAAAGCAATCTAGAATTATAACTAATAATCAACCATACGCCCTAGTTCATGTGACGGCTGAATTTTGCGTCGTCACACATGATATAAGACCCAGCGGATCAAATATCTTTAATGAATTGGATAACATTATGCGCTTGGTCAAATTCGCGGTGTCAGGAACTGGTACCGAAGCTGTGAGCTTGAAGTTATCTTGGCTGCATGGCGTTTTACTCAATCCCAATCTCATTAACGAATGATTCTGATTCGCCGAGACAAGCCAGCGGATCCCGACTGCGTACTTTTTGGAGGATTGTGGTTAAGACTTAGGAAGAGTTATAGTTCCATTTGTGAAGCTTGAAGCCTCCTTTGGAGAAGAAACCCTGAAGCTCGTTGTATGGTGTTGTGCTTTCTTCTTTGGTTGGTAAGGAGAACAGTCCATCGTCGACGTAGAATGAATCTTTCACTGCGGCTATCACTAGTTGGTATTCGCTCTTGTGGTGTTCTAAAAGATGATGAATGGTGTTGGTAGCTAGGAAGGTTGAGCTGGCTATCGCTGATGTTACTTTTGTCATTCTATATTCTTGAATGGGTTCTATAGGGGGAGTTTCTCCAAACGGTGATAATCTCAGTCCTCAGAGGGAAGACTAATAACTCTGTACATCTTAGAGATGTCGGTGGTTAAGGCACGGTCGGTAGTACGGGTGCAGTCTAAAGCGCATCATCACAGCATTGAGTGATGGATGTACTGCTGGGCCAACGACGAAAAGATCGTTTATGGAAGTGCCTGAAGTAGCCTTCATCGAACCGTCAAAGACGCAGTAGGAGTTGTCTCTTAGTATTTGTTAACCGCGTGGTGGTCCAAGTGGAAGGACTTTGAAAGATATCTGTTCAAGTTCTCGATCGGGACAGATTCAGCCTGTTTGTATGTGAAGTATTCGTTCACAAATTCGCATAGTTCTTGAACTGCTAGGAACGGTAAATACGTTGTGAAGGCGAGAGAAATCTTGATATAAAGAGCAGCTCCTTTGGAACCGGACTTACATAGTTTACGGTAATTTCCTGGCGCCTTAATTAACTGTCTTCTCCACTGTTCATGCTCTGACGGCATGCAGGCATTATAACCATTCCAAAGTGCAGCAATTTCACTGTTGCCATGGAAATAAAACCTAATTTTACATGGTATCAGGTGAGTTTGAAGACAGCTAGCTAAGGTCACTGTAGCTAGGTCACACTTAATAATAATAACGGCACTGACAACTCTTACCTTGAAACACGGTAGCTCTATTGCCTAGTCCCATGCATTCAAAGCCCTCATGCACGTATAATCCAAACACAAGTGACATTGACAACAAAAACATTAACCAACTAGACCTCAAAACATCCATGCACGACAGTTCTCATGAAACGTGTGGACACGGGCCGTTATCATCTAGGGAGACAACAGGAAAGGGAGTTCATACTCTGTAGCACAAAACACTTTGATACAGTTGCTTTGGGTATACTATGGCTTTATTTATATATAAGTATATATATATATATATATGTATACGTATGCATATACACGTTTGGCGTGTATATGAATATATGCACCTATATGCAGGAACATAGTTTGTGTGTGCATACATTCTTGCACTCTATATATATATATATACGTATACTGTCATTGCTTTAATTTCGTGCTATCCTCTTACCGGATGACAACAGCATTTTATGCGAAACCATGCATACAAACGGTGGGGCTTCCCACAGACCCCAGCACACCCCTCAACCAAGAAATGCTTCGTTGTCTGTCCACTTTCAAGGGTTTCAACGCTTGCGACGCGAAACACGGCACTCCGCAAAGTCCTGGCCCAGTGGGTTGCTCCACAGTTCAGGTAGCACCCGATAAACGCTCTACTCAGCCTCGCGCCGATAGTCTCATACACACTTGCTTCGAGTTCTTGTTGAGGGTTCCATCATGCACGTGCTTCGTGGGGTTCAGGGTTTCAGAGTTCAAGGTTTTCCTGTTATGATTGTACTACACCGTCCGGCCCGGTATGGGATTTAGTGGGACGGCAACGACTGAATGAAGGTTCATGGGCGGTTCTGAGTCAATACTTTAGCTTGAGCATTGAGGAACTACATAGACAGATCATTGCAAGTTGCAAACCTACCTAACCCTAAACCCTAAACCCTAAACCGTAAACCCTAAACCTAACCCTAAAGCCAATCCCAACCCTAACCCTAACCCTAAAGCCAATCCTAACCCTAACCCTACCCCTAAAGCCAATCCCAACCATAACCCTAACCCTAAAGCCAATCGCAACCCAAACCCTAACCCTAAAGCCAATCGCAACCCTAACCTAAACCCTAAAGCCAATCGCAACCCTAACCCTAACCCTAAAGCCAATCCCAATCCTAATCCTAACCCCAAAGCCAATCGCAACATTAACCTTAACCCCAAAGCCAATCCCAACTTTTACCTTTACCCCAAAGATAATCGCAACATTAACCCTAACCCCAAAGCCAATCGCAACCCTAACCCTAACCCTAAAACCAATCCCAACCCTAACCCTAACTCTAAAGCCAATCCCAACCCTAACCCTAACCTTAAAGCCAATCCCAACCCTAACCCTAACTCTAAAGCCAATCCCAACCCTCTCCCTTTTCTCCTACTGTACCCTTCCCCGAACTTCGGCGAAGTGTTAAATACTTTTTCATGGATTCTTGCTTACCAGTCCTTGAGCTACTAGCCCTTAGTAAAACTCGAATCCTTATACTTCATGAACTTCAGCAAACAATTTTAATAATTATTAATTTACATTTACTCGTAGTTTATTTAGTTGTACGTTCAACATTAAAAGCAGTGGACTTAAAATCAATAGCCCCTTGGGCCGTCCTTTAGTCATCAAGGTATATAAATGTTAATATTGATCTCCTATTTCTAATCATCTCCACAGATGAGAATATCGAATTAAAGCAGCAGATCACTCAAACAAAAGAAGCAGCCGATACTCGTGAACAGGTCTGACGTAGGCCATCTTTTATTTCATAAATAATAATGACTTTATCTAGGTGTCAAATTTATTTAGCTGGCCACAGGCCTACTATTTGGGGACACCACCTTTACCACTCTAAGGTGGACAAAGACCTTTCACATGACAGACACAAACACAGATATGTCTCCAAGAGCCTGCGGTTTAACGACCTTATCCGAGAAGACGCTAAAGTCTACACATTTGCAAATGTTAGAGCAAAGGCAGCACTTTTTCATCAATGATTCGTTCGATAACGAATGCACACAGATAAAAAAGATATGAATTTAAAACTTGAAAAATCTTGTCAAACGAATAAAGTGATGAAACTTATTACACTATCTAGGGATATATCGCGGCTTCGAAAAGCTCAAAACAATTCGGTGGCGAAACTGCAAAATCTCCATTAAATCACAGGAATAGCACGTTACCCTATCTTACACGGGCTCTTCGAGGTTGATTCTATGGGAGGAGGGAGGAGTGGATAAGTCAGGGGGCAAGAGGGGCAGTACAAAGTGCACGCGTCCTGTAATTCAACCAAATGAAATGAAACCTGGCTCAATCGAAGTTGTACCGAACGCAACTTATCTCCTGTAGTCATATAGTTGTATTGTCAAAGTACGTCACAGTGACGTCAGTATGACGTTATAACAGCTGTGGATGTTCACAAATAAAATAGTTTTTCAGTGTTTTATTATAAAAACTATGTCATCATGAAGTCATCATGATGTCACAAACATTATAATGGGCCGCGGTTAACAGAATTTCTCAATTAATTCCCAAACTTATTATTTACTAATTATTGTGTCAACCCGTAAAATGTTGGCTTGGACGAAATATTTAAATCATGACTTATGAGGGGGCTTGTTTGAGACAAATAATTCTGTTCATAAGTTTATAAGAACGTAACAAATGACCTCACTTTTTGAGTATTGTTGGTTTGAAAAAGAAGATAGAAGTTAGTTTTTATCAAGTTTAAAAATGGAAATCGTTTGTATATAGAGGATATTACACGTTGGCTTGAACATATCAAGTTTATCTTCAAGTGGTAAAAATATTTCACAAGTGAGCGCAGCGAACGAGTGAAATATTTTTGCCACGAGAAGATAAACTTCATATGAGCATAAAATGAAAGAAATTTTTAGTAAAAGTCTTGAAGTTTAGAAACTGTTGCTTTAATCGCACCAAATGAAAGTAATCATCAATTGAAATTAGCACGTACACTTAGCGCTGAAACATTTATTCTTTTAAAGGAACACAAGAAACAGCTTACAGAGGCTTTCGACAAACTTGAAATATCTGAACAGGAACACAAAAAAGAAGTTACAAAAATAAGAGAAGAAATTCTTCAGCAAAGTATGGTAGCTAACTACAGTGAGAGTAGTTTCTGTATTGATTATCCTTACAATCTGACATAAAAGTTGCAAGCGAAACATTGACTGACAAGACTGTTAAGGACTGTGGGCCATGAGTATCATGGGGACGCTTTAACGATGCACATTTTAAAAAATCGTGGATAATGCATTCTCGTTTTCTTACTCGCAATTTTATCGCTGTATTTGGGTTCTCTCGATTTAATAAATGCACACATGCTTAAACAGTTCAATAGTCATCAATGCTATTAGAGACCTTTAGATCCGAGTACGAGGACGAGGACAAGATTTAACTGCGCGCGCTTTTTCCAGCAAACTTGTCCTCGAGAGAACGACTTTTGCATAAAATCTCGTCCTCTCCACAACGAGTTTGCTTTAAAAAGTGTGCGCGCGCTTGAAATCTTGTCCTCGTCCTCGTCCTTGGATCTAAAGGTCTCTAATTAGAGCATCGAGGACGAACGGACTACGAGTCAATAGCTGTTCAAACTCATAGTCCATGATGCCAAGAGATCCAAGTGCTTTATATATAGAATAAACCTACTAATCGGATAAAAAATGGTGTACAAATTAAATTATCGATGAAATCCTCTGATATTATAACAAAATGGGAATCATTACTATTTTAATGCGCCATCTTTTCTCTACCAGTATTTTCTCTATCACAAATAGACCTCTATTACAGTAGCAAATCAGAATGCAGGATGCTTGTTAGACCGTTAGTAGTTTTATCTAATTACAAACAGCCAAGTTAAACACGTGATTGGGCATATAGTCAAACTTGTCATTTAAGTCAATTTCGAGACATTTTGGATATATTGCCATCATTGGATTGGAAAGTGAGAAGAATTCATAAATATAGTTCAAGATGTCTCGATGTGAAAGGATGGGATATTTTGTCTGCGGGGGCAACCCCCGTACACCTTTACACGTGCCTCCCTTATACAGGCACAGGGTTTCTAGGGCCCAGTCTTAGAGCCCTCTCCTTTCCCAATGGCTCATCACCATTATCGCTATTACAATTATTATTATCTGCATCGTCTTCATTATGGTTGGATGGGCTTCATGGCTAGAATTACTCAAAAAGAAACTAATGGCAGAATTTTGAGCTTCTTCTTGTAGCCTTTAATAAATATTTCTAAATGCACATATTTTCAATTTTAACCCCCCTTCCCCCCCGTTCCCTTTTACATTATAATTATATTAAGAAAAGTCTTTTGTTAATATAAAACGTGTTTTTTATTTATTTTATTCTAACATTCTTTGTGTATTTTTCATAATCAAATTAAGCTTATCAGGCCGCAGTCATATCTTATTCTTCGTCACTCACCCTGTAGAAAAACTTGAAGTAACCGCACTAGAGAAGACCTTACAAGAGAAAACTGGCGAATTAAAACAGATGCAAAAACAACTCGTTGACATGGAACGAGACAAACATACGGAGATTGTCAAGCTTCGACTTGAAGTAAGTTTTTAATAACTTTATTCAGTTGCATATACAAACATTTATAATTATTAACGTATAGTCTATTTCAATGTGATAAACAGTTCACTTTATTCTTGGTGACAGGAGCATTTTTATAGATTTGTAAATCTTTCTCGAGGACGAAGAATACCCACAATAGCTCTTATTATAGTTGAGTACGCCACCCCACAAACCAGCGGTATTTCAATGAGTTTAGCATCAAAACGAGTCTATCGGGTCAATCTGACACGAAACT
>JAOBAY020078078.1:0-11093 GCA_025331085.2 Zoanthus sociatus
CTAAAAGTTCGCTTTAGAGTAAAACAGCAAATATTATTTAGTCCACAGTTATTATTCTGACAAAAGGTTTTTCATCTCCAAAAACAATCCTGCTGAGAGATCTCATTTGGCAATTTTGATTGGACAGAAAACAAAGCTGTTGTTAGATCTCAGCTCATATTTCGATCATGCGCAGAACCGTGACTACGCCTATTTAATCAAAAATTATTTTCAGTATGCAGTTGCTAAAAAGCAAGTCTTGTTGGCACTCCAGTTACAGTGTCAAAATGTCAAATATTGTAAGAAAGGTTCCTGAGTCGCGTAACCACACAGAACCTCTTTATACACAATGATGTCCCAATGGGAAGCATCAAAACGTAACGACGTGATAGAATACAACTCAAAAACTGTATTAAAGATCTTTTTTTCGTATAAACAAAATAAATACATTTTTATTCTCTTGTCATGAATTGTTTTATCCAGAAGCCACATATTATGGATGACCGCAAGACGTCAGCCCTTGGAAGAATGCCAACTCATAAGGAATACAGATCTTCCAGCCATGAGACACAGCAAGGTGAGAAGTTGTCATACTGTATGATACAGACCTTTTTTTCAAAAAAAGAAGTTGCTTTATTAATATTTTAGTTTTGTTTCCCTGGACTTAGATTTTCTTAGTTCGGTGGTCGAGAGATTTTGATCTTTTGTCGTTCTGGCCTTAACTTTGGAATGGTGAAATCGTAATCGGATAACTATTATTTCGTCGACCTTATAGGTTGTTTTACCTTAAGGCTACTTTCGACCCTCAGACCATTTTTTTGCTACTTTTAGTGATATTTTTGATGATATCTAAGTCATTATTTTGAAATATGAAAAATCCGATAATCACATTACAGATTGAAAAAAAAAATGAAGCCTCTTGAATATTTTGAGATTTTTTGGATGAGATTTGAGGGAGGAGATAGGTTTTGTAAATGTAGGTTTTTAAGAGAAATTTGAGTTTGGGGGAATTTTAGTGAAGTTTAAACATTAATTTTGTAGTAAATATTTAATAGAAAACTGCCAAAGCGTCCTCTAACCAAGTTGCACTTTCGCATGGTCTGGAGGGCCGGTGTGGTGGTCATCCCCAAAATTCTTCCAACTCAAATACTTCTTTCAACTCCTTCACTATCCACCAAAATTTAGGGTAGAGAGTGGCCTTAAGCCAAAAACGTTTACATTAGTTTTGACTTGTTTGCGTCGCGTAGCGCGAAATGTCTGTTAACGTTATTTGGACTTCTTAAATTACCTCTTATCCTAGCTCGCGAGGCGTTCGTATCTCGTTACTAGACCTCGCGAGGCGTGATACGTATCCCTTGAGCAGTAGTGGAGATATATAAGTTGTAATGAAAATATGGAGCCGGATTATTTCATGGACAACGCGTGCCTCTCTGATTGGCTAATAATTGCGATTTGGAATTTTTTATTATGAATTTTCATAAGAAAATTTCAGTCTGAATAAAATAAGATAATATTATCACCGAATTTGATTCATGTTTAATTCCTGTTCGTTATGATTAATACATACTTTCTAATTGTGCTATAAACTACTGCATTGTACAATTAGGAGCCCACAGTCTCAATTTGTACCAAGACAGAAAATTGTTTCCAATAGACAAATTTAAATATTTCTTCACAAAGTTAGATTTACCAGAACATAATTACGATGGTCTGAAAAACTGCTTTTCGTAAAACGAAACTGAATGGTTAACTAAGGAAGTTTTGAGAGTATCAGGGTTTCAAGCGGTCTGGTTGGTAAAAAAATATAATAGAAAATTAAGAAAGAAAGAACATGGATGAAGGTAACTTATTTTTCATGGGCACAGATAGCCTCCCTACAGCTTTCGCTAGTCCTTCAACATCTGAAAATATAAACAAATGAAGATGTGTGAGAATCAATTTTGCATAAAAATTATGCTGCACATTTTAAATGCCAAAATTGGACAATCGTTTATTAATCTTTCATTTAGTACAAGTACATTGTCATATCAATGTTAGTATCAACTAAGTAGATAACCAAGATGCCTTGAAGATTGCCATCCTTTTCTTCACTTTATATCGATCAGAAATACTTCAATTGAAAACTGCGACGATCAGAATCTGTAAAGGTCATACATCATTCCTTAATTTATACAGTTCTTGTGCAGTTAGAATCTTAAACAACACCGTTGCTGCTTCAGAATTATTCATAAACACATTGCAACCAGTTTAACGTTCTTGGACAAGTTACTGTCAAAGATGACACTCAGATGCAAAGATAATAGTGGTAACTGTTTGAAGATGTAAACATGAGTGATGACGTTGAATGCTGTCTTTTACTCTTCAAGACGTTTGCTTGTCGATCGTCGAAGCTCACAGTGGCTTCATACGAAATTTTGAGCGAAACTTTGAAGGAACCTATAAGCAAACCAATGAGCACTTATACCAGCAAAATTATATAAGTATGAACAGAAAGTAAGCTCAAAAGCGATTGGAAACGCAAGTAACACAACTGAGCAGAACCGAAACGCTGTAACAACACTTATATCGGTGGTAGCAGAAGTCGTAATGGAAAATTCCAGAAAGTAAGATGTACGTCAAAGTCCTAGCAAAAGCACCCACTGTCGTAAAAATTGGCAGCTAAAAGAGTTTCTCTTTCGTCACAGAGGTGCCTAAAATATACCGATTGACATTCACAGAAAATAACGCAGTTTTTAAATTTCAAAACAAAATATCATATTGAAATATTTAGATCCTATTAACACGTAGTGGAATATTTAAACACATCTTTTTTGCTCTGTTTGAAAGCATTCCGCGATGACACGTGGTTTTTACCATTCCTTTTCGCCGGTTCACGCGTACAAACAATTAAACAAACACGCTCGGTTTCACCTCTAAGTAAGCTCGTGCGTTCTCCATGTTTACCATATCGTAATTAGCCCTAAAATAGACTGGGAAAATTGACTTGTCACTCTCAAGAATACAATAACAGACATCACAAGATACCCCTCGAACAAAGGGACTAGAGGGAAAACTGCACAAAATAACGGTAGAGAGAAAATCTTCACCCTGAAGGACTTTTCTCTGAAAAGTTGTTTATCAACTCTTTTTTACCGTCATCAGGTTTCAAGTTTCAAGTTTATTGATTTTGCCAGAAATTAAGTATTTAGATTCACATAAAATTAGATAATTGGCAGGAAAGCCCAAAAACTTATTTACGTGGGTCATCTTATATGAATACTAACTAAATTAGTTAAAAAGAGACTGGGCAGAACAATTAACTAAGTATTAAGAGATTTAAGAATTAAAAGTAGTTATATTTATTTGATTTAATTTAGAAGCAAATGCAAAAGAACAAAAACAGGGAAAAGTGAAAGCCAAAAGGAGAAAAGCAACGTGGGGTGAGCGTGCTCGCGATAAGTGTGAAAAAGCAAAAAAAACTAGCAAGTAAAAGGAGAACGCGATATGCTTATTTAAGATAATAAAAACTTTTTAGCTTAGTCAAAAAAGACGTAATACTCGAAGCATTCTTAATTTCATCATTTAGAGAATTATACAGTTTAGCTCCTTGAAAGCGAAAAGAGAATTTTTTGATATTTGTTCGACAGTGAGGTAAGCGGAAAGAATTTTTGTTCCTGGTATTGTAAGAGTGTACCTGTTTATTTGAATAGAACATAGTATGAAAACTCTCAGGAAGAAAACCTTTTTGATATAAAACATTAGTTTGCATAACTGAAACTTCATCTTCAAATTTTAGTAATGTTAAACTAGAAAATATTGGTTGGGTATGAGCGTCATAAGGACTTTTGGAGATTATTCTGACTATACATTTCTGAAGAGTTGTGATGCGTCTGAGGTTAGAGTGGTAGGTTGATCCCCATACGCCAGCACAGTAAAATAAATAAGGATGTATCAAACTGTAATACAAAGTAAGCAAAGAAGACTGATTTAAGCCAGAACTTGACTTGTTATTTATACCAATGGACTTTGACACTTTCCTTGCAACATTCTGAAGTTGAGTGGACCAAGAAAGATTTTCATTAATAATAACACCTAAAAATACAACTTCTTTGACACGATCAATCTTAGTATCCTTAATTGAAAAATCAAAGCCAAGATTTTGTCTATTCTGTCTCGTTTTAAATATGATAAAATTAGATTTTTTTATATCTATAGACAGCTTATTTACTAAAAACCAGTCAGACAACTTAATTAATTCTTCATTTACAACTTGTGAGAGTGAATTCAAATTTTTATGGGAGTAAAATGTATTTGTATCATCTGCAAATAAGATTAAATCCAGAACCTCAGACGCACAACAGAGACCATTAATATATAATAAAAACAAGAGAGGAGCTAAAATGGAGCCCTGTGGCACCCCGCATGGGATATGTTTAGGAGCGGAGCTAAACCCACTGAACTGCACAAACTGGCTCCTGTTTGAGAAATAACTCCTAAACCATTCCAGTGCATGCGTAATGCCACGCACACCATAATTTATGCAAAATAATCTCGTGATCTACTGTGTCGAAAGCTTTAGAAGGATCGATAAACAAACCTAAAGTAAGTTTACCATCATCAATAGCAGCAGAGATCTTGTCATATAATTGAACTAACGCATGCAGAGTGGAGTGAGTTCTTCTGAATCCATACTGACAGAAAGAAATTTAAACTTTTCCAGAAAATTTGAGAGGCGATTGTAAACAATCTTTTCCAGAATTTTAGAGAAAGCTGAAAGTATTGAAATTGGAAGCAAATTCAAATTCAACATCGGATTTCCCACTTTAAGAACTTGCTCGACCTTTCGACTTGCCCATATTGTTAGCAGAAACTAAAAGTAAAGTAGAAAAACCAGCACAGAGCGAACAAAGGAAAAAAAAGAATTTAACAAGCTTAAAAATTATATCGACTCTGGAGAGCTGAAATTTCATGACCGTCCGCCATGACGCCTCGTTCTGTGTTAAACTTAAACTTAACTGTTTCTTTAAGATGAAAACCGGTGTAACCGGTCAAAACTTGTTGAGGACAAGCAATTCGAGAAGCAAATTCCCTTGTATGACGCAACTGCTGAAGAACTTTCAGATGCCATGGAAAAGTTTTTTGTTTAAGTTTAGAATCAGATTAAATTTTTTTCTGACTTTTCACCCAACACCATTTTTTCAAAGTAGTTCCAAGTTATTTAAAATGTATCCAAAATATGTTTTTGTTAAAAGCGATTTACCTATGTGTACAAATACAGTAATGCAAATTTAAGGTATCCATGACTCATTCACAGTTCCTTTGATTCTTCTAAGATTGAATCGGCGGAAAATCTTCTTCCACCAAACGATGCTGTTTTCTCTGTTTGTCACTTATATCTTTACTTTCTTTTCAAAGCTGGCTTTTTGCAATCAACTGCCTTGGAAACTATCCAGAAAGGAGTTGCCTCCTCGCACATACTTGGCTCTCGTAACGTGTAGTAACATTTACGACATTCCAGCGTTGTCACAATTAACGAACTTCGAAAATACAAAGCCAGTTTAATTGCTCACCAAAGCGAGTTCCACTGAAGCTGAAGCACATTCCCTGAAAGCGCACACGTGAACACAGAGTTCGTGCGCTGATGTCGATCATCATGCGATTAGCTTTTGTCCCTTGAATGGTTTCCTCAAATCATGTTGCGAGTTCACAGAAGTCGATTAGCAATCGCACAGATCGACAAGTTCTCTACTATCCGTCGTACGGTTCATTGTCGCTCATTCAACAGATTACACCCCGTTTACCGTGTTTCCGTTACAAACAAACCCGTCTTATGACTGGCTTACCATAGGTAGCCCAGTAATTATTAGAGGTAAAGCATTTTGGGAAAGTTTTCCATCTGATTCAGTACAAACTAACTACAGAAGGTGAAGAGCGAGTGGGAATTAACTGTAGCTTCTTAAGCTTACTGCCAACTCCTTCATTTCTGAGTTTGTGTTTGTCTTTATTTGCAGCTCCTGTTCGAAGAAACAAGTATGGCGATGTTGTTGAATAGTATAACGACAGTCTGGCTTTTTATTTGCAGTATTGGTGTAGTGCTTCTGGCAACAAGATCATGTCAAAACCTAGATCAGACTAACTTTACAATCAAAGCACTTAAGGCATAAATTAATTTTAAATATATCTGATGTTATGAGGTAATGATGTTCATGTTGTGTTTCCTTCTAAAGTGTTTTTAAGCATTTTTTGTATCATTCTGGAATCAATTTGCGAACTAACAAAAGCTCAATTAATATTAAACATAAGTTACTAACTGAAACAGCACATCAATAGACTTCACTGCTCTGGTTTATTGCTTTCGAGCGAAACGAGACAGCATCTATTTTATTGTTAACTGAATTTCGCAGCCGCTACCCGAGTCGTCACGCAAAGCTTATCTCCTGAGGAACGGCTGCTCACCCGAGCGCAACATTCCTTTCCCCTTGTTAATTACAACCGTTCAGCAATCGTGTAACTTCCCACGCTACGATAAACGAAACTACAAAAGTCACTAAAGCGTGTTTCAGAAAGCTTCTTAGTTGAAGCGATAAAAGGTTACTTCAAAGCCAAAGGTCAGATCCATTCACACATAGAAGATGTGCGAGAGAAGACTACATGGTCTGCAGGCAGAATGGAAAAGGCCCATGCACGTGCACTACACATGGGGTAACGTATGAAATTGACTGACAGGTATGCGAGGATAGGTACGTTGGTGAAACAGCCAGAAATGCCTATACATGAGGCACACAATATGCTGAGGACCAAGAGAGTAAAAACGAAAAGGAAGCATTGTGGAGACATTGTGTTGAAAAGCATGAGATGGAACAGCAAGAGCTCCAGATGTCGGTGATTGGGGTTTATGGAAATGATACCATGTTTGCTGAAATTGAATATAAACAGAGTGGCAAAGAAATCTCTCGTCAATTCGAAGAAGGAATGGAACTATGTTAAACTTCCCAGTGCGATTATCAAATTCTGTGGACTATTCAGGACACTTAGTGCGTCTTATTCTAAGTACGAGTGTTTTATAATCCAATGGGAGACAGCGAAAAGCCGGTTTATTGTATGCATTGGAATAATGGTTTAAAAACTGAAAACACAAAAATTGAAACAAACTCATAAGGAAGCAAAAATACTTTTTAAAAAATTATGTACCTTTCCAGTGTTTATAAATTGCCTTCGATACCACTGACATCAGGGCTGTCAACCCCCGAAATTTTCAAATCTGGAAAACTGATAGAGAGGGGACATCGTGACGTCACAGTGGGTGTATAATATATTTGATGACGTCGTATCAGGTATGATGTGTCATCATAATATATTATTGATGACATCATAACGAATATAGCGTTTTGTGCAAAAAGCGCTTGTTTTTTTGGATATGTATTTTGTGAGTCAGAAAAATAATTAATAGTTTGAGATATAAAATCATTAATGATTCACCAGAACGTTAACTCTAAAATTAGGAAGCGAATGGATCGGTAAACTGTTGTGTTTGCTAAGAACTTGAGTTTGTTAAGATATGCTATACGTTGTCGTAGTAATAAACGTTTTACCTCAAAATATAGATGTCCAAGCGTCATCTAAATGTCGCCAATCACACCCACACACCAAGTGACACGTGGTTATATGAGAAGTTGTCAATTATTAGCAGTTAGGAGTTAGCAGAAATAGAACTGTGAAGACATAAAAATAAAGGCAATTCCAATTAAACGGTACCAGTTCTGCTAGAAAGGTTTCTCTTTAACGCGTATAATACCACGAAAACCGCTCAGAGTGGGAAAGAGAGGGGGAAGGGGGGGGAAGAGGGGGGAGAAGGGATTCAAAAAATAAATGTGTGGCTTGAAAACAAATCTTTTGTGATTTTGTAATGCTGGAGAGTTTTTAAAAGAGAAACCAATGAGTATTACGATGCTAACATAGCTTTTGTTCAGTTGTTACTTTTCCGAGTATGCATTTTGTACGAGACGTCAGACTTCATTGGGGATTTACAACTGATATTTTCCTAAAAGTTAGCATTGAAACGTGATCAACTGTTTGAGTTCTAAGTTTTAATCTGGTCAGTTCAAGATAAACATGTTGCTACATGGCCGTAGCAAGCCTTGAAAAACTGGGGGGCACAACCGAGCATCAAAAGCATGAGTCTTCTAGGGGGTCCCGGAGGGGATACTCTCCCGGGAAATTTTGAAAATTAGTTTGTCTGAAAACGAGTTTCCTGGGTTTTCAACTCCATTTGAAACAAAATCAGATTGTCTAAAACAGGTGAAATAAGTCTCCGTTTTCTCAGACTTTCTGTGAAGCAATAGTAGTGACAAGGGTTGCTTTTTGTGGTTACTGGCTTAGTAACCAAGAAACATTTTTCTGTTCGGTTGAAGATCGTCCGTGACTTTTACCATAATCCTTTGCGCCCCGGAAGGCACCCTGTTGTTAAGTTTTCAAAATGGCTCCTTGTGGTAAAAAAATGCTTATGTTTCAAATGTTTAATCGAAATTGTGAACGTTTGTGGATGTTTTGAAGCCAAGAGGCGACCAGGAATATTTCAAACAAATTGGTCTGTCAAGTTTTGGTTGTCAAATTCATTTTTTTTTATTTATCAAAAAAATTCCTTGTCACATATAATGTTATTGTCACTGAAGCATCATTTTTTTCTACCTTTACAACAAAAACCAATAAACAATTGCAATAAACTACAAATTAATTTTTATGGAATAAAAACATTTATAATATAGATAGGACCCTACGCGCGCTCTGATTGGTCGAAAATCTATGTTTTATCAGAGTATAAAACATGGAAAAAGCGTGTTTTATTGTTTTTCGCCACCGGCATTCCTCTTGCTAACGCTTTTGTAAGAGATGGCAGAAAACATTTTATTTGAAGACACTTATGATGGAGATCTCTGCAAAGCAGCAGAAAGTTTTGAAGACGAGAGTGATTTATCAAATAAACAAGAAGAAGCGAAACTATCGAGAATTAAATTGCGTCAGTTTATCGATCTGTGTGCTTTGTTGTTTCTACTCGCGGCGTATAAAATCTATATCATAAAGCAATGCGGCTCGTGTTTTCTACATTTCCCTCGTGTTCCCAAATGCCTGTCATGTTTTATCACAGTGTAATACATGGCTTAGGCTTCTTTATTTGTTAAATAAAATTGTTTCTTTAGAAACACCGACGCAGTATTTCAGTTGTGGCTTTAATTAAAACTGCAAACTGATAGTAAAAAAGTGATTAGGTCCGTGAAAATTCGAAAACAAAGTTATCGCTCATCTTGGCAGGAGCCAAAGAATCATTAAGAATTCATGCATAAAGCAAATAACAGACAGGAGATTTCGTTTCTAGAGTGATAACTGGATAAGAGATAAACTAACATCGCGGCTCCATTCAAGCAACGACGTGAATCGATTAATGGGAAATATTCACCGTGTTAATTAAAACATGTAGGTTTTTTTCCAGGTTTGGTACGTTTTGTAAGAGAAACAAGATTTGTTTTATTTTCTAGAAAAACAAGAACTTTCCTTTGAATATATTTGTTCAACTATATAAAGAAATTCTTTCTAAGTCAACAAAAAATCTGGAGCATCATTTTCGTGCATAAGCCAGCTATTTTTATCCGCACTCTTCAAAAATATTTCAAAATACATGATTCAGACAAAAAAAATTCATGCCAAGTTTAATGTCGATACAACAGTGAACATTTTCTATTTTCTATATGAAATGCTTTGACATCAATACTATTTCTATTACATGCAAACATACATTATCTTTGTTGTTTGGGAAATGAAACTGAAACACAAACCTGTCGTTCACTAGGCATAAATAAATAATTAACTAAATCTTCTTTCCAAAAGACTTCGCTTCATAGCTCAGGTATTATAAATTTGTCAAAGTCATTTGTGTAAAGCCTTTTTTGCAACAATTAATTTGGGCATATAACTGCGCGATTGTTAAGTGCAGGCTAGGTTGCACAGCCTAGCCTCAACTTTATGTGTCTTGCACGTTAGTCCATTTAACTATACCATAAACAGACTAATCTCACGATATTATTATAAGGTTTAATGGGGGTTTGTTACAACTGGGGTGATGCTTTTTGAAAGTTCGGAAAATTTTAACAGGAGCAGCTTATCCATAATAAATTCTAAAAGCAATACTACCAGCTATTTCGCAAAAACAAAAAAACATATATATTTTTAAAAACATTTGCTTTCTGTCAAAGAATCACTATCAAAACACACATGAAATGCAAAGGCGAAAGCCTTTTTAAACGAGTAATTTGGACGAATCATGGTAATCACAGTAAATAGTCTAAAGCTCTGACGTCTCGACCGTTAGTCCTTCGAAGAGGCAATTTGCTGCAGCAAGTTTCTCACAAGTTTTACGAGGAAGGTGTAACTTATTCTTTAACTCGTCAAAATTACGCGTCTTTAATTAAAAGTATACAAATTTTTATTGTCGTTTTTTTTATTTAATCAAAAACTTTATTAAATAAGCGTAGGCCTCCAAAATCTTCCTGAACGTCGGATTGAAGTTTTTAACTCAGAGATATAGTGCAGTTCTTTCTTTAGATGCAGTTTCTGTCTTTTGACTCCTATCCACGTATATAATTACTGTATTGACAAGTACTGTGTGTATTCCAGTAAAGAAGAACGGCGGCGTTTACCTCTGAGGTAATATGCTGTTCTTCCTATTTAGGAACAATGGGTTTGCGAAGTTCGTGTGTAAGCCAAAGAGCGATGCTGAGCAAAGTAAGCGAGCCTGTTTGATGAGCAGCCGCCAGGTGAGTAGGAACATAATATAGAAGTGTCAGGACCCCAAGACTCACCTGTAGTGAGACAATAACAAAAATAATTGTCACTTATTGACTTTAACCTCGGGAAAGCAATATGTTTTGTGGTCATCATCAAGGCTTTGAAAACAGATTAAAAATGTATTAAATACGGCCCAAACGTTTTCGAGGAGAAGAATGGGTGATACAGTATGGAAAAGTGAATGCAAACAGTTTGATGATTTGACAGGAAAAATAGGTGGAATTAGCCAATATCAAAAATACCACAATTCTCTTTGTTTGTTAGCCAAAATTTTGCATAAGCTTTGTTTTTATATA
>JAOBAY020078089.1:0-11093 GCA_025331085.2 Zoanthus sociatus
TACCGACAACCGACAAAGGTCAAAAATTTTAACCGACAACCGACAAAGTAATGAAATTTTAACCGACAACCGACATTTGGACCCCCCCATTCAGACCCTCAGCTACATGTAGACTGCATGTATGGCAAGTTTGGGCAATTTTAAAATGGAAAAAGGTCATGCATCATTTTTGGTCCCATCTGGTTTCCATTCATCAACAAGACAATTTTACAGAACTGACACTTAATTAATGACGTGGACTTTTCAGTTTTCAAATATTTTTAGTCAATTAAGATGCGACAACTGAGACAATCTGCGCGCGATACAAAGCACGAACTTACTGTTTTTATTGGACCTATTTTACTTATTTTTCCAACCCCATTCTAACCCTGGGAATTTACTAAAATTAAGAAAATGAGGTAACGTTTTACACTGATTATTTTAAAATTTTATGTTTTACTTTAATTTGTGAATATACCAGAGATGCCTTTGATATAGGATTATTCATTTTTTGATAATGAAAATTACTTTTATTTTTAATATAGGTTAAGTTAGTTTCTTTTCATCTTACTGATTCAACTGCACAACTGATTTGGCAATGGGCCGAGTTTTGCGAACTCGTAACCAGGAAAATGCACTTAAAGTTTAAATGGGTCTTGTGTTAGCCGGTCCTTGAAAATAATTGTAGACATTTTTTGTTAGGAAACTGAGTCATTCAAAATGTTTCACCTAAAAGCCAGGTAAAACTAGTTGGGATTGCAATACAAAACTAATCAAGATTAATTTGGAGATGGTAATACAAAAAATATTGACGGCATTGGAAGAAAATGTATCCGTTTTACGGCGCGGTTTATTAAGGCTGCGTTTACACGTAGCCGGCTATTTTTGTTAACGTACACTGAATTTTTTTATCCGTTTAGGCCAAGTGTTTACACGTAAACGCCGAAAACGATGAATTTAGCCGGCTATTTTCAAAAATGCCAGCTATGCGTTTATGTGTAAACGGTCGAAAACGGATAAAAATATAGCCGTCTACGTGTAAACGCTGCCTAAGTTTCTTCGCCTCGTGCAGCGCCGCCCAACATGGAACATAGTTTTGCCCGACTAGTCCATCAACCTGTTGTGGATTTGCCGACCGGAAAATTGCAAAATGTTTGTAGTATTGACCCATTCAGTGGCAGAAGTTGAATAGTAACAACTTCATCGAGATCGAACTTAGTCAGTTTTACTTTTGTCTTCCGTCAATTCTAGATGTGCTTGTTGCATAGCGACAGTCAGTAGGATAGATTTCTCTACGTTGTAAAAAATTGAGGCCATTTATATTTTTTATTAATAAAACTACCGACTACTAATGAAAACTGCATTTGGGCAATAGTCATAATAATGTTAAAGCTGATTTACCTAACTGGTGAATCGGCGGTGTTCTACTCCGTGCGGTTTAGCTACGATTGGCTAATTTTAAAATGATAACATAGCTATTCTTTCTTCAACAAATACATACCCTCTGAAAGACAAATGCGACTTCATTGCATGTAAATACAATCTCTAGAAAATGATTTTTGTGAGAAGGAGGTCCGAAGTCAAACTGTTGTCATAGTGAATGCTTTTAGCTTTCTATGATTTATCATGGATTTGAAGTAAAAAGCCGATAAAAACAAGACTAAAATATTCAAACTTTTACATGAAACTAAAATTTATTTTTAAGAAAGTTATTGTTTTTAAACAGCTAGGTATAAGATGTTTAATCTTTTTGAAATAGCTTAATTTGTTCAAAGTACTGTAGAAAAGCGTGTTTTGCAAGATTCCATGCATAATGTAGCGTGGAGAGACTGTAAATATTTGAGAGGTTCTTGGATGTTACGTTCGTGGGTTAATACGGAACCTTAATTAGAACTAGGACTTATCATCTCTGTAGTATTGTAACATGTTAGTTAAAACAAGAATCAAAAACTTACTCGGCTTGTCTATTTTATCATTTTTATTATACCTTTTTAAAATGCCTGTGAGCAGTAAATTTTTATCATTACTGTTTGGTTGTAATGAAGAAATAGTATAAAACCGAATTTACCCGAATATTTTCTCAGGTCACACAAAGGCAGCTCGAATATATCAATTTCGTTTTCTTGCTAGTCAATTGCTGAGTTAGTACAAATATAAGAACTGACTCGCCTCTTCCCGCCACCACAAGACTTCCCGGCAGGAAAATTAATTTTTGTGGTTCAATTACCGGTACTGTGGCAAATTGGCATGAAAACTGTAATTCAATTATCGGCACTGTGGCTATTGGCGGGAAATTGTGGTTCAATTACCGGCACTGTGGCTATTGGTGAGAAAATTGCTGTTCAATTACCGGCACTGTGGCTATTGGCGGGAAATTGTGGTTCAATTATCGGCACTGTGGCTATTGGCGGGAAATTGCTGTTCAATTACCGGCACTGTGGCTATCGGCGAATTATTGCAGTACAATCTGCTTCATTAGCATGCAACTTCAGTTAGCGAAGTACAGTGCACGGTTTAATATCTCGGTTTAATGTTAAGCGAGCAAAGGCTGGAGGAAACTTTTGGTTCAAAACATACAGTTTCTAAGACTGATACATATTTGCAAAATCTATTTCTTCACAGGAACAGTAATTCACTTATCTGGTATTGTTTTGTATTTCACAACAACCTCAGTATTCAGGACATCTGTTTTTTAATCATCTTAGAATATGCGTTACGAATGCTCAATGCCGAAAAAAGTGTAAAATCTAGATACCAGATAAGTTCCAGTTTATTTTTCGTTAATTTAATAAAGTAACCTTTGCTAGTTGCTATATAGTGAAAACACGCAACACTCTTCGATCGATGATGAGACCTTGTTGATGCGAAACATATAAGAATATTTTTTGTCTTTAGTGTTGCTTGTTTCGCAGAATTTAACTGCTTCTCAATCCTCTCAAATTGTAACGCGTTCCTCGAGTGAACACACCGGTCAGCTAGACGAGTCTGTACACATCATTGCACATGTTCTGGTAGCACGACCTTTGAGTCTGAACGAAAGTTTCTCACTAAATTCTGTTTTAACCATACACTGTCACGTTCCTGTAGAAAATACAAACCAATACAATTTAGTTACGATAATAATATCAGATTTATATATTGCATTTACCATGTGAATATGTTCTCAAGCGCTTTACAAGCACTGAGTACAGTGTTGACCGTTGAGACAATTAGATCGTCCGTTACAGCGGCTCACAAATATTTTATATAATATTAATATTCTCAGTCGGAGAAAGACCACACAACATCGGGAATACTACCCTACTCTTAACGATATGATGCGGCGTGGGTTCTTTAATTCCACCGACAGGAAGTCGGGAGACTGGGCCTACGGTTTAGCGTTTTTATCCGAGTTAAGGATATACGTGAAGGACTAACCATTTAAAGGTTTGTCCATTTGCAGATATTACAGCAAAGGCAGCACATTCTCAATGGATATTCGCACGGATATGTGACGTCGTATAGCTTTTATTCCCCGAAGTACGAAGCATACAGATTACTACAAAGGAATTTTATTTTGTTTGCGTTCCACTAAGAAGTATGCAAGCTCAATTTCTTGTTGTGAGCTGGGTGGCCTGCCGCCGTTATCCAAAAGGGTTTCTGAGTTCTTTAAAAAGACTAAAATGGACCCCCACCTACAAAATATTTTCTTAGGTGCATGTCTAATTCATGCACCTGGTACAAAGTTATGATCTTTACTACCGTTCTTGACAGCTGTATTGGAAAATCACTTTCGGTTGGCTTTGGTTCCCTATATCTTTTAAGTCTCAATCTGGAGCTAATTAAATCTAGTGTTTTAAACCAAGGGTATCCTGTGGATGCTCGTGGAGCGACCCAAACTCCCTCGGCTTCTTGCGTCAAACAAGATTGGCTAAAATCACGAAAGAATAATAATTGGCTCAGTGTTTCTCGGTGACTTCTAATCGATCATATGAGCAGTGTTATGATTGGATAAAATGACTTTTCATTGTTGCGCTTTTCCCCCACCGCAACCATTCCAATGTGGAAAACTGACCAATGTTTTTCAATAGTTTTTTAAATACTATGAAACAAGTAGTAAAAAATGCGAATTTTAATTTATTTTGAAATCGACAACGAAAATATCCTAGAAACCTACCTTGTTAACGCGGAAAGGATATAGAACCACTAACAGAGAACAATACAAATGAATGGTTTCACTCATCCAGTAGAGTAGGATTAATAACAACAAAGAAAAAACATCTAAATCAATTACTAGAAATTTGGACGAAACTTTTAAAAGGTCGAACAAACAACGCGACGTTGCGACTGTATCCCACAATCTTCATCAGGCAACTGACAACCTGGCACGTGATGGGCGGGTGTCAATCATCTTCACTGCCCTGTCCCACTGTGCGATAATGCATGTCTCGGGCCCCTTTTCAACCCTCTCCCAAATGGCCTCTTTGACTCCCCTCTGTGCCAATGCTGACGTCTGTGCTGCATTAGAGCTTGGTCTTCGATGCTGGTTCACCCTAGCGCCCAGGGCCTCCTTGGCCTCCCAAACGTAGCATTCCTGACAGTCCTTGCCCCACACCTCACCCCACACACAACATTAGCATGTTTCTCCTTGGGCACCCTGTCTTCAACCCTAACGAGTGTTTGTGTTAGGGTGTTCCAAGGCTTGTAACAGGTAGAGATGCCATGGGCCTTAAATGAATTTTTTTAGAGAACAAAGAGAACAATAATACATACGATATTTGTACTGGGCTATATCAAGCTCTAACAACCTAACTTGTTGATACAAGGACTAAACGGACAGGATACAGGGCCATGCATAGAGAACAGCACTGCACGAGAAACCCAGTACAGGACTATACTAAGCTGGAACAACCCACCTTGTTGATATAAGGAGTAAACGGACAGAATACAGGACCATGCATAGAGGACAACATTACATGGGAAACCTAATATAGGGCTATGCCAAGCTGTAACAACCTACCTTGTTGACACGAGGCGTAAACGGACAGGATACAGGGCCATGCATAGAGAACAGCACTGCACGAGAAACCCAGTACAGGACTATACCAAGCTGGAACAACCCACCTTGTTGATACAAGGAGTAAACGGACAGAATACAGGACCATGCATAGAGGACAACATTACATGGGAAACCTAAGATAGGGCTATACCAAGCTGTAACAACCTACCTTGTTGACACGAGGCGTAAACGGACAGGATACAGGACCATGCATAGAGAACAATACTGCATGAGAAACCCAGTACAGGGCTATACCAAGCTGTAACAACGTAACATAGATCTCAAAGTTAGGTAATAAGATTTCGTGTAGGTCACTCCCTAAATTATTCAAAAGGTTTTAGTGTTCTAAGCAATGCAATAAAGAAAACTTGTTTGCAGGATCTTTCCTATTTTGTGGGTGGAGTCCGTCACCACATAACAAAACACTGGGAACGAGATTGTGCAGGTTAGTGGATAGCTACCAAAACCATTATATCCCTTACGAATTTCAAACAGTTTACGCGTTCTTCCCTTTTAATCTATTTGCTGAAATTCCACTCTAGGATTTAGGAGAAAGATAAGAAGGTGTTTTTGGCTTTTGTGTTTGTTTCTAGTCTCTTCTTAGTCTTTCAGTGCACAACGACCGTTAGATACGAAATGTTTGTGATTTTGTTTCGATTCACTCATTTGAACTTGTTTATGTATGTAGTGTATTATTTTGCCAAAGAATGCTTGATATATCCAGTTAGGATAGAGCTTTTTCACTGGCTGACGAGTAAGAAACATCACTTGAATAGATTGTGTTCGGCAACCTTTGAGCAGCCTTGTTTTATCAACATTTTGTACTGCAACTTTTGAGCAATAAGTAATCATAAAACCTATCGAAATCTAGAAACTGATTACAAAAAGTCCTTTTTATTAAAACTGGTTTATACTAAGAATGTTGTAGATGTTTATTTCAAATGATTTATATAAAATAACGTACACTAACAAGTTTTTACATTATCTTGTTGAATTGGCATGCTCCACATCCTGGAGTCTTTTGGACAATAGATTTTTATTTAGAAGGTGCGTGCATCCAGCGGTTATTCGCTCCAACTTATAGCTTTCGCCATCTTGGTGTTTGCTTTAGTGCGAATCATGGCATCACAATCAGAGTCTTTAAATTTTATCACTGTTAAATTTATGTGATCTCTAAACTGTCTATAATCAATGTTAGATTATAAAATTTGAAAATACTTCTATTATGTTGAATATGAAGTTTATATTTTGAGTCATCTAAAATAAATAGCTCTCAAAACAAAGCAACTTTTTCAAAATTTGGTGGCAAGGTACTTTTTCAATCTTTAAGCAACTTAAGAGAAACGTTTAAGACCAACTTTTAAGAGAAACGTTTAAGACCAACTTTTAAGAGAAACGTTTAAGACCAACTTGGGCACCGGCATGTCCCACAGACCCCTCTAGAGGCTCGTGCCTTCGACTCTTGCTTCAGTGAATATCACCTTAAAAATTAAACGTTTTCATGAGCCCACCTATTTTAAATTACGCTCCGCTGTCCCTGTACTGTGTAAAGAAGATTTTGTAAATATGGCAAAACCTTGCCTTAACAACTTATATTTAAGTTCAGTTCTAAATAAAATGACTGCCGGACGTTTAGTAAATTGAAGATGGTATCCGGCAGTGTCTGGCGGAGTTTTTTTCAAGTGTCACGTTTGGATGTTTCGCATCCAAGGTACAGGGGGGCAGAGCCAACTTAAAACATGAAACTCGAAATTTTGGCCCGTGCGGAAGAGCTCGAGGCATCTAAATAAACTTTCAATTTTCAATTGAAAATGGGTAAATTTTCAAGCAGATATATTTGAAAAATATGGACTGTTGCCAGTGTTGGATATTATATATCGGCTGCCGGACGCATAGTCATCACTGGTAATAATGAAACCTAGTCAAGCTCCGTATTCATTCATGGTTTGCTTTCTATTTCGAGAAGGAGACTGTTGTACATGTACACCTAACTCGTTCCTATGGCTAACTAAGAATATACACATCAGATGATGTCACTGGAAAAAGTGAAAAACAACTTACAAATCTCATATTTCTCAATTTCAATCTCCTCTTCATCGCTCCATTCACTGCACAGTTCTTTACTTGTGTTGACAGTAATAAGAGGAGGAATGACCAGTGGTTTGCTGCGTGCGGGAAGACTTAGCGTTCTCTTGGAACGATGCTTCACTAGTGGTTTACTGCTGGGCGGCTTGAGGGAGTGACTGCGGGTGTGCTTCAGGTGTCTGACCACAGGCGGATTTGCGCTTAATATTTCGTACATTGCAGTGTTTACTGGCTGGGTAGTCACGATCCACTGAGGAAAGAATTGTGATTCACATTAAATCTTCATAGTTTTTTTTATTTTTTCAGAAACAAAAAATACTACAAGAAGTTAGAACTCTCAAGTATTATATTTGGTTACTTCAGAAAAACGACTGCGGTCTTGGGTTTTATAAAAGTAATTCAAATCAGCACTTATGTTCACATTTCAATTTTTCAATTAAAGATAACTTGATTTAAAAAAGAAAATATTCAAAAGATTGATAAAATAAAGAGCTAACAGTTTACAACCAGTACAAGAATATCAAGCATGCAATAAACGACACGGAAAGACTGAAAGTGGTTTAGATAAAGTCAAAGATACCAATTTTTGGCAACAGAATCACGTAAAAAGTGATTATTTATTCTAAATCACATATTTTTAAAGTATTTGATTCAGTAATTAATTTTTATCAATTCTTGTTTATGTTTAACAAACTGCAAATATAACTGACATGTTAGAATAATAAAAATTTAGCCTAAACTTGCCACATTTTTCTTGTTGTCCGTCTACAAGAGCAAATTTTAGACTTGGCATGCTAGCTTTTCCTTGACAAGAAAAACTATATCCACTTTTCAGCATAAACACAAGCATTTTTTCTTTGTCAGGAATATTTGTCGACGAAAAGTTTCTCATGTAGATAATTTTTAACCAGTCAGTCGAAACTGATGTCCTCCAATTTGTTTCTGATAAAAATAACAGTTACTGATATTTTTAAGTCGGAATCTATAAAGCTAAAGGAAAGACACTGAAGCATTTTATGATAAATTGCGAAACGAAAAAGAACCAGGAGAATTTTCATTTTAAAAAAGGTTTGTTTGCTTTTTTTTAATGAATTTTCAAACTCAAACTTTACACCGTTTTTAGCTCAAGCCGATATAAGATGTGCTTACAGACAGTATCTTTTGGGAGGTTCGAATGCCAGTAATTATGTATTGTTTACCACTTCAACTCCTCAAATGCGCATTTATATCGAGACCGGAAAATAAACATTTTATGCTTATGATAACCAGTTTTTATTTAACGGAGATCTATGCTGTTTGAATCGATAACACTTTTTTGTTGGCTTAAAACAAAAAAAATCTTGAACAACTGGCAAAATCATTCTTTTGTTTTGAATTATTGTTATTTTAAACAATACAAAACATGCAAAGCTGAAGTTGAAAAACAGGAAAACCAACCCTAGGCCTAAACTCTTAACCCATCTCAAATTTTCATCCGAATAAGATAACGCGAATATCGCTAAATTAAACTTACAGCTATTTCGTCGTAATATTTTTCCATCCTCTGCCAATAAGATGTTAATGGTTTCATTTAAAAGAAATAATTTAAATAAAAGGTCTGAGGGGACTAATGTTTCTAGGGCTCACAGCGGCATTACTGAACACTAGGTCTTTTGTTAAAAGGGCTTATAACTTCATTAGACACATTTAAATAACATCTTTGAAATGGATAACAATGCTTAAATTTGTTTCAGTGTATTCAAATTTATTTCAATAGAAAAAAAAGCTAGAGTGAATTGTCATCCCACCAGTAATTGATAATAATTATGCATGCAGCAGTAAAATCGCTATTGCTGTTGGGAACCACAAACCATTATCAGATTTGAGGAATAAAATGAACAAAAGTGAGCTGTAGATACAAAGATTGCAATTGGATTAGTCAAAAAACGGTTATTAGAATGCAAAACACTTTTTTAGCTTGATCAAAAAATATGTCTGCTAAATCAGATATCTGTTTATGATTGTGAGATTAAAAACAAACGATGAATGGCAGTTTTAAGTTTCAGATATTGGTGCTCTCAGTCTCAATCAAATTTTTGGCTTAAAAGAAATATTAGAATACACAAACTCAACCACATTTCTCCGGCAGACTGTAAAGCACCCAAAATGTAAATGTTACATTTATCAACAAAATCATGTCGTAGAACAGGACAATCAAAGATTTTGTTTAAAAATAGCTGCAGGTGCAACCAAGTTGCAAATTGAAACGCCGCGTTGAAGCTCTTATATCATAGAATAAAACGAATGACGCGGATTCTGTTAGCAATTTTAACCAACACCAGAAAAATCATTTTCGAAGAGTTCTAGAAAGCGATTGAGGAACAAAATTTTCTAGATCTTAAGAAACGAAATACCAACCTTTTTCAAAATACTTTTCCGGTCTGGGAAAACTCCAGTTGAGGTTAGAATATCTCGCGTCGACCATTAACTTTATCTAGACACCATACTTTTTTAAAGCTTTCAGTCGTTTATACAAGTACTGCAACTTTGACTGGTTCTTGATTTTTGTGGTTAGGTGACGTAATATGTATCTCAAGGCACTCGACAAAGAAACCTTTATGTAAGTCTTCCAATCGAGAATGATAACGAAATTGCTTAATTAAAATTTGTTTGACACCAAAAGGTTGTTGTATAGTTCTGGGGGCGTATAAATTTTCTATGCACTGGCTAGGGCTTTAATTATTTGAGTAAATTGTCACAAAGCGACGAATGTTTTTATGATGAGTTTGAAAACAAAAGTGGACAAAAATCTGTGGGCGGAAGTCTTCCTATCACCTGTACAGTCTGCAGACAAAATCTTAGCAAACTCAAACAGCATAGCCGGCTAAAATTAACATTTCACTATTTTTACAGTGATTTTATTTCAAGGATTTTATTCAAATTTTAGAATTCTGCCCGAAGCTAGAATTAAAACTTAGACTGATTTTTTCCCTTAAACTGAAAAAAATATTTGCTCATGATCATCAACTTTTCAACTACTACCAATTTTTTTCAGATAATTCTTTTTTAGTTAATACCAACTGAACCGGCTATTAAATATATTTTTTCTTGCAATTTCAGTGAGTGGGAGAGGGTGTTTTATTTATTCTTTGAATTAGCTGGTTATATATTATATGAATAAGTCGGATTTTTACGAATACAAGATGAAAATAATCTTGATTTCAGTATTTTTTTATTCTAATTTTCTACCTCGATTTTTTTTGAAGAAAATATTTTTATACTATATTGAATGTACGCTAGTTCTAATAAACTTGATCAGTTCTGAAAATGTCAAAGTGTGTTATATTTATTATAAAGCGCATGAAGAAGAATTGAGTTGATGCCCATTACATTATCAAATGGATGTCTTATGTGAATTATGACTAAATCAATAACTGACAAGGATTTAATGCACTAGATATTTATAGGCGATTAGATCATACAAAACAATAACTGCGATAAAAGACCGCAGCAAGAAACTTTTTGACAAAGGCGGGAAATAGCGAGTGCACGTTCCTTTTTTCAGTAGTCCAGTTGACACAGAAATAGCTATAGATATGTAAACTACTGATGATTTGCAACCACGTGGTAAGTTGATGTTTTAAACTTTCGGAATATTGATTCCTTTCCCAAATAAAGAACTCATGAGCTTTTAGAGTAACTAAAACAACAGCTCTGTGGTAATTTTTGGAGCAAAAGAGCGTTTTTCGAAGGAGTTATTGGTAAACAAATTTTGTGAAATATTTACTACAAATGTATAGGGCGCCATGTTGGTAGACCAAGCGTTCTTTCTTAATTCAGCACATATATTAAACTCGTAATACCGATCACGTTAGTATATCGCTGATTCGATATCGTTTTTCTTACAGACACACTTTAGATTCTAGCGAAGTACGTGATACAATTACATGGGCGGCGGAAGCAAAAAATTATTGGGAAGGGGAGGGGGGGGGGCACAATGGACATAGATCGG